>JARHVA010000941.1:3325000-3597500 GCA_037957365.1 Torreya grandis
TCATGTAAGAAATAAGGAATAAAGGAAATATAAATAAATAATCAGGTCTCTTTAAAGCTTGTATTGGAAACAATGAAGTGCATGGGGATCCTCATTTTCTCTCAATCTCTCCTCGATTCTTTTCTTCAAGCTTTGATACCAAATTTCAATAGAATTTTTTTTATATTATTCAATCAAATTTACATTACAAGACAATAATTTATACATAGTAATCAACTAACACTGTCCCCTCTAAAATATAAAGATAATATTATTAAATATTGTAGATAAATTCATATCTTCTATTCTATGCAATGGGAGTTAAACAAACTCCTATAATAGCCAACAACCTAGATTCTATGTGAGTTTAGTTTTTATATTAACAATCTCACTTACAAACCATTTATTTAAACTAGAGTATGCTAAATAATTATTTTGACATTATCTTGTTTATAATGGGTAACTACCCTCTTTAGAATTTTTTCACTCCTAACCCTATTCTGATATTTCTCTAGTCTATTCAAAATAAGTTGAAAATATTAGCCTATTTAGTATGGGTGACCATCCATTTTCATAGCCTTCTTAAAATTTGGAATTGCATATTATTATTCTATAAACTGTATGTTGTTTAGGGTGGGTAACCAACCATTCCCATAGTCTCTTTAAAATTTTATATTTGAAAGTAATATGTTAATCCTAGTGATCCTTCTTATCTTGAGAATGTGATACTTTAATTCCTATATGTATAATTTATTTAAAATGGGTAACTAGCTATTCTAATAGGTTATTTATAGTTTTAAAATCAACATTAATATGTAATTAATTTAAATTTTTTATATTTCCAAATTATACATATATAAACAAAACTTAATTAGTACTTGCGGCTAGTGGCAAATATTTAAGATGAACATACTTGAGAACCTATTTCTACCATTCTCAAAATTAGTTTGTTTAGAATGGGTGGCCACCTATTGTTATAGCCTCTTCAGAATTGTTCACATCTATTATATCTCTAAAAAACATGTTATAATATGTCTCAATTCTTCTTGAAATTATTTTTAAAAATCAATTTGTTTAAAATGGGTGGTCACCTATTCTCTTATCCCCTTTGAAATTTGACATAAAATAATATTATTATGTATACTATATCTTGTTTAGATTTGGAATTATCTAATTTTCACAGTCTCTTTAGAATTTTACAATTGAAAATAATATGCTAATCATAGTATTCACAATTATCTTGAAAATGTGACACTTGAAAATCAATATATTTATTTTTTTTAGAATGGATGGTCACCCATTCTCATTAGATATTTATAATTTAAAACTCAATAATAATATGTAATCATATACAATGTTGATCTTGCCTAATTATACACATATAAAAAAACTTAATTATTATTGGTGGTTAGTGGAAAACATTTAAGATGTATGTACTTGAGAATGATCACCCACCCATTTTATAAATTAGACTATTTAAAATTGGTGGCTACCTATTCTCATAGCATTTTCATATTTTTACACTTATATCATTTCTTTGGAGAACCCTATTTTTATATTTCTCTAGTCTATTCAATAAGTTTGTTTATAATGGATGACCAATCATTCTCATAACCTCTTTAAAACTTGACATTTCTAACTATTATTCTATAGATCATATCTTATTTAAATTTTATGGCTACCCATTCTCATACTTTAGAGTTTAAAATTTGACATTAATCTTTAATTCATATACAATTTTTATCTTACCCAATTTTATATGTCTTGTATAAGTATTTAGATTTACTATAGGGTGTTTCTAAGTTATGGGATTGCATTAAATCTTACCCCATTCATAAATAGTGTTGACTCAATGTTTTAAAGAAGTAATAAAGAGGGTAAAATTTACTTGTTTTCCACTATACCATCTTTGAGGGTGGTTGTGATTATATTATTGGGGTTAACCATTTACCAACATACCACATATAATAGATGACCAAAGGATTCCGATGGCTAAGTTTTAAAAATATCTATGCAATATTTATCTATACCGGAAGTTATGTGGAAGCTCAATTCCATATAAGGGTTTGTATAATGGCTTTAGTATTGGGTAATAGCCATCACGTCATGGATAATAAGTTAAATTCATAACCATATAGCCTAGAACAATAACTTCCTATGAGTTTTAACACTATTAGAACCTAGTTTCCAATCTAAAAGAAAAAATATTTACAAGAGTGAGAGGGAAAATGGAACATAGAACTAGAAAAAAACATGTTAATCTATAAAAAATGTTTGATCTTTCTTAATCATATAGATGTAAAAAATTTAATACTTTAAATTTATAAAATGTTTATTTGATTCTTAGTAAACATTAAAATTAATAATATATCAAATTTTATACTTTTACTAGTCTAAATTTGGTTTTATAATTAATTTATTGTACACATTATACCCAATTTATTTATGTTAAAATATTATACTAAATTTACTTATTTTAATGAGATCAAAGAATTTTATGTAATTTAATAAGGTGATTAAGTTATAATAATTTTTTATGTAATATAAATTGTCGTAATTATATTAATATTGATAACCTATAGTAATATTAATTATAATATCAAAACTAATTCCTAAACATGAAAACCCTATGAGAAAGTGAATGATAAATGGTCATATATTAAGGTTCCACATCCCAATTGGCCTTGATGTAGATGAGGCACTACTTATTGCTGCTCTGACTCCTATGACCTAGCTCATAGAATCTATAGGTTTAAAAGATATCTACAAGTTTATTAGAGATGGAAAACATTATGGTGTGTATGGTTAATGGTGTAATCCTTATGTAAACTCTAAGGTCACCATATATAAAAGTATAGGTCATCCATGGAGATCCCTTTGTGGCACCACCCATTTTTAACCAACAAACTTGGGTGGATAGGGTTTCTAAAGCAATGGCAATCCCAAATTAAAATTATACTCTTAATATGTCTATGGTTGTCAAATAAGATTGTATTCTATACATGAATATCCGTATAAAGATAGTGGAATGATCTTAGATCATACTAGAGAACTTGTTAATCATAAAGCTCTTGGTCTCACAACCAAATATATTTTTTTTTTAGAGATTAGATGATCAAAAAATGGAAGCCTAAGGGCTAGGTATAAATCCTTTATTTTCCCAGAGTGTTTTATTAATTTATTTATATAATCAGGTTGATTATACTATTAATATTTTAGTGGGTATATGGTTTATTGGGAAGTCAAATATAGCTTTGAAAAATGGGAATCAGGGTTTAATTTTGATTTAGGACTTTTCAATGAAATTCTAGTATGGGTTAGAACCCTAAGGCTTCCCTTAGAGTTTTGGGAGACAAAAGTATCAATATGAATTTATAAATATATTGGATAGATTATAGATTTAAATTTTTTAACCATAAGTATAATGAGACTAATCCATGCTAGATTATGTGTGATCATCCCTATTAACAAGGAGCTTTTATCAATAATAAATCTCTCTTTCAAGTCAAGGATATGGAAAAATGACTAAATATGAAGGGGAATATATGGCTTGTGTTTTTTCTAAGAAGATGAATCACAAAAACAAGACCTATCTAGAAAACAAGGGTTGGAAAAATAAATTAGACTTAGAATTCTAGGATGTAGTGAAAGAAACCAATGGAGGACAAAAATAAAAGGATGAACCAATCAAAGAACATGAAGAAGATATAAAGGCTTTAATGCCATATAGTAAATAAAATTATTAATTAGAAACTATGGGATACTTTAAGGTGAGTTTTTTAGTTCAAATTATTTGAACTTAAGAAAACATGAGGAAGAGGAAGGTAGTTCTAAGACTAAAATGATCAAGGAGTTGAAAGATCTGAAAGACCTTGAGCATGGGGAACTTGGATACATGAAATAGTAGGAACACTATCATCATGAGGAGAAAAAATGTATCTTGGAGGATATAATGATGGGAAAGGAATGAGAGGATATATATCTTGAGGATGGAGAGAGTGGAGATAGGGAGGATTAGGATCAAGATCAATAGTAGGTAGAAGAGGATAAAGGTGATATTATAGTTCAAGAGACACAAATTGAAACTAAAGTTTTGAATCTAGAGATAGATGTTGGGAATCTGAGGATTATTGATTTTCTAGAGGGATATAAATATAAATAATATAACAATAAGGGGATGATGGGCTCAGAGATAGAGCTTATCCATGAGGGTGGAGAGGATAATGGTGATTAGAATTTGGTGTCAAACATAAAAAACAAATCAAATAGAATAGATCAATGAAGTGTTAAAGTAATAATGAATTTAAAATTGAAGGAGGTTGCTAGATCTTGAACTAGATACTTAGATAACTATTACTAATGAGTGTTTTTAGATATTAATAAGTGAGTTGAGGTGTTAAGTTTTTATTGTTAGTAGTTGTTCCTTGGCATTTGTCGATTGGGTCTAGTCTTTATTCTTTGTATCATTTTTTGTTATGGTTATGTCATATATTTATGTCAAGGTATTGGGACCTTTTGAAACTTATAGTTTACCTTTACAAAAAATAATATTAATTTTGTTATTATTTAATGGTGATATTAATATAATATTTAATTTTATGCTCTTAATAGGCTTAATTTCATTGGCTATTTTTTTACTGTATATTTAATTAAATTAATATTTTTTAAATAAACCTATTTTTAAATATATTATACTAAATTTATTAAATTCAATGTTAGTAACTTTTTTTTTAATGTTTCCAATCTAAGAAATTAATTTATTTGAATTATCCTTATAGGATTTCAAGTATTTTGGACAATGCTTGACTAGATTTGAAGTACATTATAGAAATTATGACTAAATTTGATGTACATTCTAATTTAATAGATAATATTACTCAAATATGGTATGACATGAAGTTGGAATAGGTATTTTATTAAAGGTCATATTTGATATTTTTGAATTTTTTAGGCATTTAGCGGGATATATTTTAACTTTAAAAATATTGTGCTTTGAATGTGGTAACAATTAATGATGGTTGGGTACATTATAAATTTAATGTTATTAAATAATATGGGTTTTTTATTCAGTACTTTTAGATATTGAATGAAATCACAATATAATAATTTAAATGAATACATTTTATATTTACAATTGGGATAACTAATATCAGAAGACAATTTTAGAGATAAAAAATACACATAATTAGTTGCAGGATAAAAGTCAACGTCAAGCATTTGTAGGGACTAAATAATATCATGCAATTCATATGAAATAATAAGTAATATCATTTAAGCTAAAGTGACATGAAATTTCTATATCTAGCTTTTAAATTTCTTTATATATATATATATATATATATATCTATCTTTTTCTTATTTTGTTTACTTTCAGTATAAACAATGATGAAAAATAGATTTAATATTTTTAAACAATTAACTCAGTCTGAAACATTCACTAAAAAATCCATACTCAAATAAATATTTCATTATTTTTTAAACAAAAATATCATGACATAAATACCCATTTTTTGCTAATAGATAATTTTCTATGAAATATGTTATCATATTCTCGCTCATTTATTGAATTCTAGCTTTACTTTTGAATCTTGAAACTTGTCTATATGAAATATATTTTTGTAGAAAACTAATTCTCATGAATTTATTTCACCATATTCTTATTTCCTACTTAAAACACCTAACAATACAATTTAAAACATTAATTTTAAATGTACATAAATAATAATATTGTACTTATAGTCATTTTTAAGGCTCAATATAATATAAAATTGTGTATTTTGTGCTATGTTTAAAAAAATAATTATAAAACATACTATTTTTACTTTATTTTATATTTTTAAATTATAAAACCTTGTACACTTGTTTTAAAATATCCTTCTTCTAATATTATTATCTTAAGTTTTCATCATCTCGTCAATTTGAAGCCACAAATAAAGTACAAATTAAATAGTTCTCCATGGTGCTTATTCACTTAGACCCATCTATTGGGTTTATTTTATATCCAAAATGCTTTGGTTTGTGTAATAGGAATCAAGGCTACATATATTTCTAAATTTCAACATAAAAATTAATTTTATTGACATGATTAACTAAGACAATCTTCTAATTTTTTAGATAATATTACTCAAATATGGTATGACATGAAGTTGGAATAGGTATTTTATTAAAGGTCATATTTGATATTTTTGAATTTTTTAGGCATTTAGCGGGATATATTTTAACTTTAAAAATATTGTGCTTTGAATGTGGTAACAATTATTGACGGTTGGGTACATTATAAATTTAATGTTATTAAATAGTATGGGTTTTTTATTTAGTACTTTTAGATATTGAATAAAATCACAATATAATAATTTAAATGAATACATTTTATATTTACAATTGGGATAATTAATATCAGAAGACAATTTTAGAGACAAAAAATACACATAATTAGTTGCAAGATAAAAGTCAACATCAAGCATTTGTAGGGACTAAATAATATCATGAAATTCATATGAAATAATAAGTAATATCATTTAAGCTAAAGTGACATGAAATTTCTACATCTAGGTTTTAAATTTATATATATATATATATATATATATATATATATATATATATATATATATATATATATATATATATCTTTTTCTTATTTTGTTTACTTTCAGTATAAACAATGATGAAAAATAGATTTAATATTTTTAAACAATTAACTTAGTCTGAAACATTCACTAAAAAATCCATACTCAAATAAATATTTAATTATTTTTTAAACAAAAATATCATGACATAAATTCCCATTTTTTGCTAATAGATAATTTTCTATGAAATATGTTATCATATTCTCGCTCATTTATTGAATTCTAGCTTTACTTTTGAATCTTGAAACTTGTCTATATGAAATATATCTTTGTAGAAAACTATTCTCATGAATTTATTTCACCATATTCTTATTTCCTACTTAAAACACCTAAAAATACAATTTAAAACATTAATTTTAAATTTACATAAATAATAATATTGTACTTATAGTCATTTATAAGGCTCAATATAATATAAAATTGTGTATTTTGTGATATGTTTAAAAAAATAATTATAAAACATACTATTTTTACTTTATTTTATATTTTTAAATTATAAAACCTTGTACACTTGTTTTAAAATATCCTTCTTCTAATATTATTATGTTAAGTTTTCATCATCTCGTCAATTTGAAGCCACAAATAAAGTACAAATTAAATAGTCCTCGATGGTACTTATTTACTTAGACCCATCTATTGGGTTTATTTTATATCCAAAATGCTTTGGTTTGTGTAATAGGAATGAAGGCTACATATATTTCTAAATTTCAACATAAAAATTAATTTTATTGACATGATTATCCAAGACAATTTTCTATCTTGCACATACTAACTTGGGTCCATTCAGTTTGACATTAAAATTAAATTATTTTAAATGATTATTAGAGACAACATCCATTATTAAAAATATGGGAAATAATTAATAATAAGTAGTAACCCATTCTTAAAAACATGGAGAAATTTTATAGCACTCCACATACTTATTCACCTAGGCCCATCTATTAGGTTGCCTATATATCCACATTGTTTTTTATTATTAAGAATTATGGATATTTGCACTAATTAGTTTTGACATTATAATTAAAAATTTTACACATATTTTTGAGACAAACCTATATAATATATAAAAATGGTGTCCTCTCATTAGAAAATCTTATGGAAAATAAACACTTTATAATGCATAACCATCTATTCTCATAGTCGCTTTCAAATCTAACACTTATAAATAATTTATCATTACATAAACAATGTATATATTATTCAAGATTTCATATTTTTAAACACAAATATACTATTATACACTTGGAAATGTCACTTCTTACATATCATTCATATACTTGGATGGATCATTTTTTCCACCTAGATTATTATGGGAAGAATATAACTACACTAGGTATAAAGGTAATGCTAATTTACCTCCTCCCCCATAAATTATTAAGGTTCAGGTAACTCTATTTTGTTGGGTACATTATAAATTTAATTTTATTAAATAATATGGGTTTTTTATTTAGTACTTTTAGAGATTGAATAAAATCACAATATAATAATTTAAATGAATACATTTTATATTTACAATTGGGATAATTAATATCAGAAGACAATTTTAGAGACAAAAAATACACATAATTAGTTGCAAGATAAAAGTCACCATCAAGCATTTGTAGGGACTAAATAATATCATGCAATTCATATGAAATAATAAGTAATATCATTTAAGCTAAAGTGACATGAAATTTCTATATCTAGATTTTAAGTTTCTTTATATATATCTTTTTCTTATTTTGTTTACTTTCAGTATAAACAATGATGAAAAATATATTTAATATTGTTAAAGAATTAACTCAGTTTGAAACATTCACTAAAAAATCCATACTCAAAAAAATATTTAATTATTTTTTAAACAAAAATATCATGACATAAATACCCATTTTTTGCTAATAGATAATTTTCTAAGAAATATGTTATCATATTCTCACTCATTTATTGAATTCTAGCTTTACTTTTGAATCTTGAAACTTGTCTATATGAAATATATTTTTGTAGAAAAATAATTCTCATGAATTTATTTCAACATATTCTTATTTCCTACTTAAAACACCTAAAAATACAATTTAAAACATTAATTCTAAATGTACATAAATAATAATATTGTACTTATAGTCATTTTAAAGGCTCAATATAATATAAAATTGTGTATTTTGTGCTATGTTTAAAATAATAATTATAAAACATACTATTTTTACTTTATTTTATATTTTTAAATTATAAAACCTTGTACACTTGTTTTAAAATATCCTTCTTCTAATATTATTATGTTAAGTTTTCATCATCTCTTCAATTTGAAGCCACAAATAAAGTACAAATTAAATAGTCCTCCATGGTACTTATTCACTTAGACCCATCTATTGGGTTTATTTTATATCCAAAATGCTTTGGTTTGTGTAATAGGAATCAAGGCTACATATATTTCTAAATTTCAACATAAAAATTAATGTTATTGACATGATTATCCAAGACAATCTTTTATCTTGCACATACTAACTTGGGCCCATTCAGTTTGACATTAAAATTAAATTATTTTAAATGATTGTTAGAGACAACATCCATTATTAAAAATATGGGAAATAATTAATAATAAGTAGTAACCCATTCTTAAAAACATGGAGAAGTTTTATATCACTCCACATACTTATTCATCTAGGCCCATCTATTAGGTTGCCTATATATCCACATTGTTTTTTTTTTTTAATTAAGAATTATGGATATTTGCACTAATTAGTTTTGACATTATAATTAAAATTTTTACACATATTTTTGAGACAAACCTATATAATATATAAAAATGGTGTCCTCTCATTAGAAAATCTTATGGAAAATAAACACTTTATAATGGATAACCATCTATTCTCATAGTCTCTTTCAAATCTAACACTCATAAATAATTTATCATTACATAAACAATGTATATATTATTCAAGATTTCATATTTTTAAACACTAAAATATACTATTATACACTTGGAAATGTCACTTCCTACATATCATTCATAGTCTTGGATGGATCATTTTTTCCACTTAGATTATTATGGGATGAAAATAACTACACTAGGTATAAAGGTAATGCTAATTTACCTCCTCCCCCATAAATTATTAAGGTTCAGGTAACTTTGTTTCGTTGGGTACATTATAAATTTAATGTTATTACATAATATGGGTTTTTTATTTAGTACTTTAGATATTTAATAAAATCACAATATAATAATTTAAATGAATACATTTTATATTTACAATTGGGATAACTAATATCAGAAGACAATTTTAGAGACAAAAAATACACATAATTAGTTGCAGGATAAAAGTCAACATCACAAATTTGTAGGGACTAAATAATATCATGCAATTCATCTAAAATAATAGGTGATACCATTTAAGCTAAAGTGACATGAAATTTCTATATCTAGGTTTTAAATTTCTTTATATATATCTTTTTCTTATTTTGTTTACTTTCAGTATAAACAATGATGAAAAATAGATTTAATATTTTTAAAGAATTAACTCAGTCTGAAACATTCACTAAAAAATCCATACTCAAATAAATATTTAATTATTTTTTAAACAAAAATATCATGACATAAATACCCATTTTTTTCTAATAGATAATTTTCTAAGAAATATGTTATCATATTCTCACTCATTTATTGAATTCTAGCTTTACTTTTGAATCTTGAAACTTGTCTATATGAAATATATTTTTGTAGAAAAATAATTCTCATGAATTTATTTCACCATATTCTTATTTCCTACTTAAAACACCTAAAAATACAATTTTAAACATTAATTTTAAATGTACATAAATAATAATATTGTACTTATCGTCATTTTTAAGGCTCAATATAATATAAAATTGTGTATTTTGTGTTATGTTTAAAATAATAATTATAAAACATACTATTTTTACTTTATTTTATATTTTTAAATTATAAAACCTTATACACTTGTTTTAAAATATCCTTCTTCTAATATTATTATGTTATGTTTTCATCATCTCTTCATTTTGAAGCCACAAATAAAGTACAAATTAAATAGTCCTCCATGGTACTTATTCACTTAGACCCAACTATTGGGTTTATTTTATATCCAAAATGCTTTGGTTTGTGTAATAGGAATCAGGGCTACATATATTTATAAATTTCAACATAAAAATTAATTTTATTGACATGATTATCCAAGACAATCTTCTATCTTGCACATACTAACTTGGGCCCATTCAGTTTGACATTGAAATTAAATTATTTTAAATGATTATTAGAGACAACATCCATTATTAAAAACATGGGAAATAATTAATAATAAGTAGTAACCCATTCTTAAAAACATGGAGAAATTTTATAGCACTCCACATACTTATTCACCTAGGCCCATCTATTAGGTTGCCTATATATCCACATTGTTTTCTTAATTAAGAATTATGGATATTTGCATTGATTAGTTTTGACATTATAATTAAATTTTTTACATATATTTCTGAGACAAACCTATATAATATATAAAAATGGTGTCCTCTCATTATAAAATCTTATGGAAAATAAACACTTTATAATGGATAACCATCTATTCTCATAGTCACTTTCAAATCTAACACTTATAAATAATTTATCATTACATAAACAATGTATATATTCTTCAAGAATTCATATTTTTAAACACTAAGATATACTATTATACACTTGGAAAATGTCACTTCTTACATATCATTCATATTCTTGGATGGATCATTTTTTCCACTTAGATTATTATGGGATGAAAATAACTACACTAGGTATAAAGGTAATGCTAATTTACCTCCTCCCCCATAAATTATTAAGGTTTAGGTAACTCTATTTCTATGGGAATAAAACAAATAATCAATCTCCCATGGAAACCTTTGGAATGAATTATAATACATAGACCATAAACACAATTATATGAGTCTCATTATTTTTTCTTACTATAAATAAAATACATTGAATTTGACTTCTATTTTTATTATTTATGATTAATAATTTTTTAGTTCATCCCTTTTTGGTACCTAAAGAAAAAATAATCCAATGACCAAATATCAAAAGTTTATTCATGAATTATGCACACATATATCCTTATTATTCATCATTCTCTCACATACATATTCTAATTATAGGTTCAATCATTCCAATTTTTTGTTAATCACATAAAGAATTCACCCAGTCTATTCTGAATAAGTAAACTATCATTATCAGACATTTCTAATTCATCATATTAGTGTTCTTGTATCTAGGACAAGAATGTTAGATTCCATTAGTATCATTTAGACATTACTGACCTAACATGTCAATTTTGTGATAAATTATCCAAATATATATTTTTATATATATATATATATATATATACATATATATATATATACACATATATATACATATATATTTATACATACATATATATATATACATACATACATATATATATATACATACATACATACATACATATATATATACATATATATATGTATGTATCTATAGACACACACAAAAATATATGTGTGTGTGTGTGTGTGTATAGATACACACACACACACACACACATATGTATATATATATATATATATATATATATATATATATATATATATATACAAAAAAGTGTAGAATTATTATAAACATGGAAATTATCTATCAAGCGTCAATACACTATTGTATATTGAAAAAAACATCCCTATTCTTCCCAAATTGTAAATTAGTCACTAGAATTAGTCATCATCCAAGTTTGAAGCACACCAAGCCATGTCAAGAGAAAACATAATGTGTGGGTTTATTTCCATCTGTAAAGTATTGGATATATAAGTAGTGTTCAATCATCAATGAGTTTGATTGGGGTTATCTAAATCCATTACTCTTCCAAAGTTTTTGCAATTTTTAATCCTCTCACAAGTGGACCTATGGTTTTGAATGGAGGATAATGATTTTTGGGTTCTGTTCATATGATCATACTTCAATATCACATATAGAGATGAAGCAAAAATATGAGTACCTACCTGCATAAAATAGAGAAGAAAAATAGCTAGGGACAAAGCTATCTAGATCATAATATGGTGTTTTATGTTACCAACCTAAGGCTAACATTACCATTTGGTTTCACACATAAAATTATATCTTGTCTTATTTCCTTCCATGCATCACAATCTTGCATAGTAGAGAAAACTACTAAGTATCTTATCCTTTATTGCACCTTTAATATTTGAAAATTATCATTGTCAAATAAATTTCAATCATATAAATTAAGATATATGCTTACTTTCCATATTTTATTGTCTAAAATATTAAAATATTTTATTTGTTAATTACATAAGTAATTAATTCAAATTAGGATGTTAGTGAACACATATATTTCTTACACATTTTAAAACCCTATATTTTCCTTGAGTTTCCATCTTTCTTTCTAGGTGTTTTAAAAATTTTTAAGGTTTTATTTATCATTTTTTATTTCCCCATACAAAATAAAATAAATATTTTTTGCATTTTTCCCTAGCCTTCTGCATACTTGCATGATTTTATCCTATTCCATCTAGAAAGGATACTCCCCTTATCCATCTAAGGTGAAGTGGTAGATTATGTGGGATCCATATAAATCTTAATGAGATTGAATTGGTGTCACATAAAATGGATAAAATTATTAAAATGAATGTTTCCTCTTGTTTTGATGATTCTATTATAAATAAATATGTCAAAATAGATGATTATTTTGAAATGCCTAATTTAGAACATGATAATAAACATGATCTATATATTTATGAAGACTAAAATAGCATTTATCCCAATTTGCTTAATGGGGTCTATTTTGACCAAGTGAAATCCTTATCCAATTTCTTCCATGGACTTTTTCATCATCCTCAATAAGTGGATGAAGTTGTAATATTAATCCTAACATCTAAGAATGTACATGAATATAAGGTTATCGATTAATATTTTTGAGTTACCAACCACACCATAGGTGTTTATACTTATACTATTGGTACTATTCCTACATTGACACCTCTAGTCACACATGTGATTTCTACACAAGGTGTGGGGCAAACACAAATATTCCCACATATCTACATTCCTATTTCTAATTATATGACCTATTACCATCATGTGATGAATGCACATATTCCATCATCAGACTCACCTCCTACACATTCCCTAGAGTAGAATATTTTAGGTTTACAAGATAAGGTGTTGTAGTTAGATCAAGGTACATCTAGACCTTGTAATTGAATGGATTCACATGTTATTATCCATATTAAATTAAGCCCTAATATTTATTCTTATTCTTTATCTATAAGATTTGTAGCTCCTAAATTTTCAATATATGATGGGAAAGATGATCATAAACAACAACTTAGATCCCTCCAAGAGGCATTCTTAGATTACACATCAAATGAACACTTATTTAATAAGATATTTTTGATAAGTATCAAATACTATTCTTTGTGGAAATTCTATGACCTCCCCCTCTAACTAGTTAGGAAATATAACCCTCTGAAAAATAAATTTCCAGCACACATTTCTAACAATATTAATGAGAAGTTATATTATGAAAAAATTTACATACTCAATTAATGAAAAAAATGAGATAATTAATAATTATTTACTTTGTATAAGACCATGCTAGCTAGGTTAACTAATCCTATGGTAGTAAATGAGATACAAAAAATACACAAAAAACTCATCTCTTTTGAAGAGTTATGTCATATAGTGAGAGATCAATAAATCAAGATCATAGCTTTGAAAAAACTCAAGTATGCATGTAATACTCAAACTATTCAACAACTAAGTTTTAGATCAAGCCATGATACAAGGTTAAATCAAATGATAATAAAAATGATACAAATAATGTTTAATGAAATATCATAGCCAACAAATCAACTTATCTTATTTTCTCCATAAAAGAGGTAGATTTCATGATTACCATTACCTCATGTAAATTTATAGAATTTACTTGAGTGAAACCTTATTTATTTTACTACACCACAAGATTTTGATGTGAGTAGGGACACACCTAATAACTATGTCAATAATGCATATTGAAATTATCATAGAAAGTATGGACATTATAAGAATAAATGTTTTATGTTAAGACATAAGATACAAGATTTGATTGGTGATAAAATTATTGATCTAAGTACACCTATAGAGTAATATAGAAAAATATAAAATAGGAATTTTAGATTGAAAATATTCAATGACCTATTTAAAAAATATGAGACAACATAGACTAAGGATACTTTTGAGGTACATTATATGTATTGTGCATCCTCATCCTATAATATATACTCAACTAATGGACATGATTATTATTACACTTGTATCAATATTACCAGGGTCACTTGTGATTAGATTTGAGGAAAATGAGATATTTGAAAATGATTTATATCTCCACACATTATTCATATGATATCATATTAATACAAATTCCATATATATTGTCATGATTGACAATGGATTAAGTGAAAACATTTTCACAGTGACACTTCTCCATTATTTGATACACATAATAGAATTTATAATATACTAAAAAAATGGTTAAGGGATTCCATAGAGAGACACAAAACACTTTTGGGCACATTGTAATACCTCTTTAGTTATTCTCCCTAGTAGTGGATACTTCATTCCTAGTTCTAAAATATAACAAAATATTTTAAAGTTTGTTAGGATGTCCTTAAATATAAAATATCTAGGTAGTAAAATCTATAGTGAATTCATATATAAGGTATATAAAGGACAAATAAGTAGTCATAGTTTCAAAATTTTAATATGAGTACCATATTCAATTAGTGGTATCTCCTCTTCCACCCCCACCATCACTGAAATTGGTTATTACACCTATTTAGGGTCACTATATAGAGGAAATTGATATTATTATGAACAACACAACCTATTTTCAAAAAATCAAATAGGGAGCCATTTATTTTTGTAGATTTTATATTGGGTCCCCATTGAGACATAAATTAAATTTAAAACCCAAATATGTCAAATCCTAAGTTTTAAATTTTACTTTTTTTCATGAATTTGGGAATAAAATCATAGTTGAAGTTAATTCAAACCATATATTTGTTTGAATTTCATTTATTTATCTAAGTAACCTATCCTTTCTATTATTAAGTTTATCAAGTCTATTTTATAGGGTAACAACTTGATTTACATGTTAGATTTGAAGTTTCTACACATCTCTTTCTCATTCAAATTTAGAACACAATCAAAGATTTATCGAGATTTAAAAAGTTACAATACCCATGGTCAACTAGGTACTAAGACCCCTTTTATTTGATGTTTAAATAGACTATACATTATACTTCACACACCTTTGATGTCATGACTAAAAAATATTGTTCCGTATGTATCTCTCTCAATTCATGTCAAAAATGACTAAGTCATTTAAAATTGTGATGGATTTACTAAGAAATATCATGAAAAGTGTCTCTATCTTGATTCATCACAATGATTTTCATTATGATATAAAACACTTATGTTTTTGAATATGTGTCTAAGTGATGGGTGTGTGCACAAAGTTGGGGGATAATTTTGTGGACATAACCCACTATGCGTACGTGTTATGGCTCAGGAATCCTAAGCCATAACATGTATGTATTATAACAATAATGTGTATGCATTATGTTTAGTTATAGCAATGCATACATATTATAGGAACATGTACTTATTCTTATAAGTAAACATAATGTGTATTCATTTATATAACTACAAAACAAAAAAATCCCTTGATCCTCTCATTTTTTCTTAATTCCCATTTGCATTTTGGTGCTTTGCAGTCACATTTTGGCTTGTAAATATTCCTTTGGCCCTCTATCTCACATTTTGTCTTGCATATCTTCATTTTATCTTAAATTTATGATATTGATGATGCTTCCATGAAGAAGAGGTAGGTTTTATGTAGATTAAATCTTTTTTTTGATATTTTTGTAAATGTAAATGGTATAGTTAGATTTTTTTATTTTTCTCCAATAGGTCAGCATGCACTACCTAACCCTCCACCTAACCTTCCATCCAAACCTCCTAACCCTCCTAACCTTCCATGTAAACCTTCACCTAACCCTGATATAGTTCCACTAGACCCCCTAGGTAGTTAGGAGGATATAGTTGCTTACATAGTGGAGAACAAAATTTAAATTGAGTAGATAATTAGGAGAATGAGGGATCCCAACTCCATGGACACCTACCACACCTATTTGTCCAATAACCTAGAGTTAGTATTAGGTTAATTTGACTTGATAATGAGTTAAAGTAATAGATGGAGGTCATATAAAGATAGATTTAGGGACTATTATGATAATTAATTATCAACATCTAAGGTGAAGAACAAAAATACAACAAAATATAAAATTTGTACCTTATTTATCGACCTAACCACCAATTACCCATTTCTCATAATGACTAAATGTTTACCAATCCATCGATTCCAGCATGATTTAATTAAAGCTAATTTTTGAGAGTGATGGTGGATGGTGTCTAACTATCCCCCTTATAATAACCATGAGATCCCTTTGTACTTTTTGAGTAAACTCTATTGCAAGTTTGTCCTTAATCAAATTCTAAACTACTTTGACTATGGTGAGTTTTAGGGATGAGGGAAAGGCTCTACATAAGATCAACCAGGTACACATCATACACATAATCATCTTACAAAGATCCCTACCTAAAAGCCACTTAATCCATAGATTCCCTCTATGGTGACAAAGGTTGTGGAGATAGACACTTTGCATGCACGTAGTGCACTTATTGATACACTCATTCATCATATGAATAGACTTTTAAAGATAGATGCTTGAGATACTCTAGCTAGTGTTCATACCAAACCCCACCCATGTAGATGTTATGGTGTTATATGTACTAGACCTTTAAATGATGATGATGGTGCTTCAGGGGGCTTAGAGGATAAGGTCTCAACTGATGATTTGTTGGCACGCACATTTGGTTTGGATACATTCGAAGTCTCTACACACATGTAGGCATCTTTTATATAAATTTAATGTTGAATTTAAAAGTTATATTTGCAAATTAAAAAGGTAAAAATTAATTTAAACATTTAAATAGAATAATATATATGTAATTTTTTTGTGTTTGAGGAGGAGACGTTACCTTTGACATCACAACTAGCCAGTGGTCTAACCCCTACTACATATATTTGTGTCATTATGACACCATATACATTTATAGAGGTAAATTTTCAAGTGAATCTTATATACAATATATGTACTGTCATACACCTCAATTGCATCATTGGTAGATTTTGTATAAGAAAATATAAAATACCTAATATGATTTTGTTGGAATTTTTATTGTTTGATGTATTAACATGGATTAGAGTAACTTGTTATAAACTCATCCTCCATCTCAATTGTGTTTTAAATAACCAAAATAGCAAGTTGAAAATTTGCTTGATATCCCATTATATGTAATTCCCATAGTGGGTCAATCACAATCAATAGGATTGGATGTATATATATAAAATTCATTTCATAAATGTTATTTGGTACAATATATTTCTATCAATTTCCCAATCAAGCATATAAAATTTTCATCAATATGTACACCAATCCTTTATTTTAAATATTTTCCTCATATCTATGTACTTAATTCCTTTTTATCCTAACCACATATAGTGGTTCAATCTCTATGATCAATATCTAAAATGGTCATTGTTAGAAATTCAATTCTCATCTTGATTTAATTTGAGCATAATAATTTCATCTTTATCTACGGAGTTAGAAATTTAGATGGCATAGACTCTTGATCCCATTGTACCTATTCAATTCCATTACTTTGTTGAGAGATTATCCATTATATCTCATTGGTTTATTGGGAAAGCATCGACTATAAACTATAGCCTAGATATATATGGCATAAGCCTTATGACCATATGCACATAGGAGACCTCAAGCCCATATAGATATATGGGTTTGAGTAGATTACTAAAACCACCTACTTAGAGGTCCAAAATACATACTATATCTAGTTGGGGGAGAGGTCCTATCTATATCCATGCACTTTAGTCACTCAAGTGACATGCCAACTCTATAAGACTATAACACCTTTCATCATGAAAGTCCCCCTAAAATGAATATTGAGTGTCAACAAGACAATATCACTATTTGTTGACATCAACCTACTTAGACTGTATATATATAACTTCCCTTGTAAAAATTCATGGATATCTAAGGATAGATAGTCATCCTAATGTCACCTATAGGGAAACAAAAATCATGAGCTTGTAAATAAGACTATCCACTCACTCTTATCTCTAAAATATTTAGTTCTAATTTCTATATGTTTCTTTAGATTTTAATAAGACCTATTTTATAAGGTTCTAAACACTCTTAAAAGGATCAAGCATAGATTTCCCCCATAAAAGCAACCTATCACTCTAGGTATCTTAACTTGATTAAAATTTAATTTACAACCTTATCAACAAACACCTATATAGGCTAATTGTCTTATCATAATGACCTTTTTTAAGGTCTTTTTTATCACACCAATACTCATAGGACTCCCCTCAACAATACAAAGTCATTGCCTTAATAAAACTAGGACTATTGACCAAGTAATAAGGTTAAAATCCAAAATACACCTCAACAAATCTATAAAATCATCTAAACCAGTGTATATAGGTACATATCAAGGATTTTTCAACACCTAACTTGCACTCAATGACTCAATTTCACAAAATTCACTCAAAAATACTCCCTCATTGTCATGTCATTCTCCATCATGAAACTAACATTTCTTTCCTTCATTGTGGTGTTACAAGTCACATGTTGCACATATCCACTTGTTACATTCACGCTTCATGTGACCTCATTAGATTTTTTCATATCTTATGCAAGACTAAGTTTGTTAGCAACTTGTTTAATTAATGAATTTCACAAGTTATTAATTATTAGGTTGTTTATTTAGTTAATGACTAGGGTGGACAATCCTCCATCATTTTAAGTTGAGATAGACTTAGGCATTATTAATGCAATGTCATTTGTACATGCACTCATCAAGGTGTGCATATTCACTTGTAATTTTGAATTATAATTTAGTACTTTTATTTTAATAATTTTACTATAAACTTTGGTAAATATAACCTATATGCATGAATGTATTATGTATATAGGGATTTCATATAACACTTGATAGTCTAATTCAGATGACTACTATGAAAACTCTTCATGTTTCTTCATCATTTGACATTCATGTTCATGTAGTTAAACTTGGCACTAACACAATCAAGTGTTAACAAAAAATTGAGGACCATGAGATTATAGTAAGTACATGTTCCTATGATATTTTATTATATTTTTAAAAATGATTTTCTTAACCCAATTTTATGTATACTTGTTAATTTTATAATATTTTTTATATTTAAATAGGTTTGGCTGAAAGTGAGCTATGAGAGTATTACCTATAGTCAATCCTTGGAGCAATCCAAGGCATTCATGATATCTCCATCTACAAGCAGGGCATCCCAAGGAGAGTCTTCTTCAAATAAGGCAAAGAGAGGGAGACTATTTGAAGATTAGGATGTTGAAGATGATGTACTTTTTTATATGCCTATATGGAAATGTACACATTTTTAGCATTGTACTTTCATATATGATGTATTCACCATATATTATATACTATGTTATTAGACATGATGTAATTTTTCATATGTCTATATGGCAATGCATGTATTATTGACATTATATGCCTATATATTGCATTTGTACATGGCATTATTATTTTTTATATGAATATTTAAGAAAACCAATGAAGTAAATCTTGTTTAAATCACTAATGTTTAGATTATTACAAATGAATGGTTTTGAAGTATTCTTAAGGATTATAAATGTTATGAGATTGATAATAACTTGTTATAATAATGTTTCAAATCAGACCTTCATAAGAAATAAAAAAATATCAGTGATTTCATTTAAATTATGTTTATATGTTGATGCATAGGTATGGAGGATAAGTCTACAAAAAAATCATTAGGTGGTTTTAAACCCAACTGATAACATTCACTTGCTATGGTTTGATTTGAATCTTCTTTCACAAGTTAGCTCCTCTTTTGACTCTTTGGGAATAATTTAGCTTATTACACCTAGTACTTATTCCTTATACTCTTAGTATCACCTCTTTGATGTAATTGACCTCTATCCATACATCCTTTACCTCATTCCATTCATGTCTAATTCATAAACTTCCTCTCAATCTCTTTCTAGTTTCTTCCCAGGCACCTCCTTTGGGTCTCAAAGACCAAACCTTGGTCTATTTTTCAAGATCTCAACCTGTTGTCACATATGGTCTTAGAAAATCATAACATACCTTGAATAACCCCTTTCAGTTACTCAAATAATAACATACTCTCATTCCACACCTTATTGTCATAATGCTCTCTCAAGGCTTGTAGCCTATTATTACTATATTTTCCTTGTATGAAAAGGTTATTAATGATCAAGAGATTATAATGGAATTTATAGGCAAACTTTATCCTTTTTCATGTCTATGTAAAATTTCATATCCTAACTCCACCTCTAACTATCACTTCCTTCATTAACCTACCCTCATTTAGGACTAATTAGCCCTATTACAAACCCTCAGTCCTAGAATCTACACACACACACACACACATATCAGTTTAAAACCTTTTGATTCACCCTGTACATGTATAGGGGAGCAATATTACAATGTTTCATTAAATTTTCATGGTTAAATCTCTCAGAAATGCCTAAAACTTACTAATCTAGGGTTTCCCATACCCTGTACATACTCTCCAAAGGACCAATTTGAACTTATAATTGATCTTATTTTATTTAAATCATCCTCATGACATTTGAAACATCTCATAACACCTTTCCAATGATCAAAAAACCAACTTTGCCTTTATGCCTTTGAGATTGCCTATCAAGATTTGAGACTGCCTATGGGAATTGCATGAAGTTTGGAGTGTTAAGCCCTTGAAAGGTGTTTAATATTTTTAAAACCATATTAACATAATTATATAATATTTTAACCATCAAACACACCTTAAAACTCCAAAAAGTATGTTGACATGAATAGTAACCATTATGAAACATTGATGGGATTGTGATAAAATAATGAGCACTTCCACTTTTCATGTGAACTTACCAATATTATATATGGGTATAATAGGTCATTAAGACAAATATTACTAATTTTTAAGTCATTTTGATATGAAATTTATCTTATAAACCCTTTTTACCAAAATTTACGTTGAGCTACTTGTATGTTTCCTTCATGCCAAAACTTGTCTTTCTTCAAACTTTTGCATGAAACCCATGAATTTTATCACCTATATAGGAAAATATAAGTTTAAAACATCATATTATATAGTTTTAATACCTCTCTAAGGCCTAATATACTTCCTAGCATCCAAATGTGACAAATCTTCAAAAAATCTCTAATGGTTGCCTTCTTGACTACAAGGGCATTATGTCAAAATAGAAGGCAATTTTACTCTTTACAAAGATTTCTGATGGAATTAGATGTTTTTAGGGTGATTTATACATTTTTTAGCAAATTTTATGCTTTGACACAACCTTTATATGCCCCAAAATAACCAATTTCTCTAAGGTAGGCTCTAATGTTGATCATGATTTGACATAGGGTTGAATGTACTAAAATAGTAAATAGTTTCCATTGTCAAAAATCCACAAAAATATATTTAATTGGTATAGTATGTCCTAATGATCCTTTCCACCAATTTCATTATTAGATCCAACATATTTTGGCCTATAGGCCCCTTTGGTAAAAGCTAGTGACACATGTTTACTTGGTTGAATTTCACAAAGGAGTCATCATCCTTTTTTTCCTTGGTTTGTGATTCAAATAATTGAGGATAAGTCTAAAACTCAAAATTCCAATTGGTGTTAATGTATTTGATGAATTTATCTTCAATATTCCCTTACTAATTCAAAATTTCTCTTTGATTCTTGGGCTTACTAGTCCTTTGAGATATATAAACATTTTTTAATATATAGAGACATTCTCCCTAATGGTTTTATACTCCATTATAATTTTCACTCATTATATACCTCCTTATATTATTTTATTGACAAACTTTCTTGTAGTATCTTTAGTAGTTTTGACTAGGCACAACCCCTTAGGTTCTAAGGACTAAATCTCACTTTAGGTTTAAAGAATATAATCACAATGCTTGAATGGTCTTAAATGGTTAAAACATTCCTGACCAAACCTCTTTCAAGTGTCTAAACTTAATTCACCTTTCAATACTTCTCCTTGGGTGTTCATTATCCTTCACACTATGTAGCCCATTAGGTCTCTAGGACCATTCCTTAGTTTAAAATATTAAGAATCAAATTAATTGCAATTATGGTCTTAAGTTCTCATTTCACACTTGTCTAAACCCTTCCTAAGTGACCAAATACTATGTTCCATTCCTACTACACCTCAAAGTCACAATACTTTATCTAGGCTTGTAGCCCTATTTTCACTATTTTTCCCTTTTATTGATTAACATGTTTCCTTTATTTAATAGGTAAGAATACTTTAGGGTACCCTCTATCACCCTTCAACTCCTCACAAAGTTAAAAAACTTTACTCTTCTCTTGGTTATCACTTGCCTTGATAGAAACCCCCAAACTAGTCCTAATTAGGCCTATTATAACCACAAGTTATATATCTTGAATGATACAAAGTTTAAAAGGATAAAATAATCATGAAAAGTTCTATCATAATATCCTATACCTCATATAAAAGGATATAACCCTTCCTTGATCTGTTCTAGGCTTAAAACATCAATTTCTCAATTGATTATGGGCTAGAATTGATTATGTATAGTAGGTATGCTACTAAATTATTGTGTATTCAATTTACATAATTATTTAAGATAAAAAAGGCCCAATTTAGTTTATATAACTCTCAATACACCTATAAAAACTCTTAAATTCCATTTATCAAGTCTTAATTCCTTCTATTCATGGAATGACATGTTTACTATCACAATGTTACCTGTACAATATCTAAAAGTTGAGATTATTACCTTAGGGTTTAAAAAAATGGTTCATACCTCTAAGAGGATATAATTTCATCTTATTAATCACTCCAAACTATGTACTCGATTAATATCTTGTTGTATTATTCTTGATCATTGTCCAAACATAAGTTCATAGACCTATCTATCACAACCTACCTATGTGCAAGAATACAAGATTTTCCATCATCTACCATAATTTATACTTAATTAAGAGTTATTAAATTTTTTTAAAGGGATTATATACTCCAAATTATCTTTCTTATTTATCTTCATTCCATCACAAACTTTATACCATGCAGTGTTCTAGTTCTCTCCTAATATACAACTTTTGGTAGTGAAGAGACAACTTGTTGACCTCTAAGTAGCAACTTTGTCTCTAGAACTAGAAAGTGAGAATACACCACTTAAAACATGTATAAATATGTAAAATACATGTTTTAAAATGATAAATACACCTACTTACCCCTGTAGGTGCATTTTCACTATTGTTCTAGAGCACAGAAACACTCACAATAAATGTTGTCAAAGTTGAAGCTACGGTTTACAAAAACAAATTTTGGTGCTTTTTGGATTAAAAATGGCATTAAAAACATGTTTTTAGGGGTTTATAATTCCAATACTTATCTGTTATCCTCAAATATGACCTAGATGTCAAACCCACCACCCATTTCAAGCTTAAGAATGCCCTTCCCAATACAAGAAAGATGTTGATTTTTAGTCTAACTTTAGGTATGCATAAAACCAAAACTATAAGTCATATGGACTAACCATAATATACATCATTTAGATGATAAATACATTTAATTTTTCCCTAAATATACTTTAAATCACCTCTAATATCAATCCATGGTAGAAGTTACAATAAAGGGTCCTAAAATGCAACTTTTTGGCAATGAAAAGGCAACTTGACCTCCAACTAGCAACTTTGCCTCCGAGACTAGAAGGTGAAAATAAACCAATTTGATTAAATATATATAGTAAAATTAAATTTTTTTCAATGAATTTGAAAACCATTTCCATTTGTAAGTGAATTTTCACTACTGTTTTGGAGCATGGAAACACTGATAATAAATGTTATCAAAATTGAAGCTAAAGTCTGAGAACTCAATTTTTAGTGCTTGTTGGTTAAAACCTGGCACTATAAAAATTTCCATATGGGTATATAACATATATTAATAGGTTCTTAGTTTCCCATATATCTTTTATGACAAACCCACCACCCATTTTTAGCTCAAGAATGCCCTTCCCATTACAAGAAAGATGTTAATTTTTAGCCTAACTTCATGCATGCATAAAACCAAAACAATAAATCATATATAGGAAGAATAATATCCATAATGTGCATGTTAAATCCCTATATTTTTACCTTTAATATATTATAAATCACCTCTAATATCAATATGTGGTAGAAG
Source organism: Torreya grandis (assembly GCA_037957365.1). Classification (NCBI taxonomy): domain Eukaryota; kingdom Viridiplantae; phylum Streptophyta; class Pinopsida; order Cupressales; family Taxaceae; genus Torreya; species Torreya grandis. Next base: position 3,350,015 of record JARHVA010000941.1, read on the forward strand.
TTACAATAAAGAGTCCTAAAATGCAACTTTTTGGTAGTGAAGAGAGAACTTGTTGACTTTCAACTATTAGCTTTGCCTATGGTATTGGTAAGTGAAAATACATCACTTAGGGCACGTATAAATATGAAAATTACATGTTTTTAAATGATTGTGACACCTAATTCCACCTATAGGTGCATTTTAACTACTATTCTAGAGCATGAAAACACTAACAATAAATGTAAACAAAGTTGAAGCTATGGTCCAAGAACTCAAGTTTTGGTGCTTATTAGCTAAAAAATGGAACTTTTAACACATATAAATGGGTATATAATGTATATTAATAGGTTATTATCCTCTCATATGGATTTTATGACAAACCCACCACCCATTTGGAGCTCACGAACACCCTTCCCAATACAAGAAAGATACTAATTTTTAGTCTAACTTTAGGCATGCATAAAACCAAAACTATAAGTCATATGTAGGAACCATAAGATCACTTGTATAAATCATAAATTTATATAATTACACCTTTAATATGGTCTAAAAAATCTTTAAAATCAATATGTGGTAGAATTTATAGTAAAGGATCTTAAAATGCAACTTTTTGGCAGTGAAGAGACAACTTATTGACCTCCAACTAGCAACATTGCCTTTAGGACTAGTAGGTGAAAATAAACTACTTATAACATATATAAATAGGAAAATTACACATGTTTAAATGACTCTAACACCCAATTATACTTACAAGTGCATTTTCACTAATATTTTCAATCACAAAAACACTGATAATAAATGTTGTCAAAGTTAAAGTTACAGTTCAAGAACTCAATTTTTGGTGCTTGTTGGATGAAAAATAACACTAAAAACATATCTTGAGGGGTGGATAATGTTTAGGAATAGGTTATTGGCCCCCCATCTATCCTGGATGACAAACCCACCACCCATTTTGGGCTAGAGAATGCCCTTCCCAATATAAGAGAGATGTTAACTTGTAGCCTAACTTTAGGCATGCATAAAATAAAAAATGTAAGTCATATTGGGGAACCATAAGATCCATTTTGTTTGTGAAAATTTTCTATAATTACACCTTTAATATATTTTGAATCACCTCTAAGAGAAATCCATGGTAGAAGTTGCAATAAAGAGTCCTAAAATGTAACTTTTTGGTAGAGAAGAAATAACTTGTTGACCTCGAACTAGCAATTTTGCATTCAAGACCAACATGTGCAAATACACCACTTCAAACACACACACACACACACACACACACACAGATATATATATATATATATATATATATATATATATATATATATATATATATATATATATATATATATATATATATATATATATATATATATATATATATATATATATATATATATATAGAAAATTAAAATTTCTCCAATGACTATGACACCCACTTCCCCCTGCAAGTGAATTTTCATTACTATTTTAGAGCATAGAAACACTGAAAACAAATGTGTTTGGAAGGCTACAAGGAGAAATAAACTTATCATGAGCAATTATTTAGGATCACAAAAACACCAAGTAATTTTAGTAAGATTCTCTTAGCTTCAAGAATATAATTCTTTTACTAATGGTTCCAACCACATGAAGGTGGAAGCTGATTTGGCACCACTAACATACACAAAAATGTTAGTAAGTAATTAAAGATGAAATTTATGCACATACTACCTACAAAATATAAAACATTTGGTAAAATTAATTATATCTACATTTTAAAAGCAAACATACATACACATTTCAATCCAATGAATGACTTGTATCTTCTCTAATATTGATAGTATCAATAATATCTTCATGGTATGACTTGCAAAATCTCCATCAATTTTTATTTTTTGGCCTCCCATGATATTTTTGGAATTGAATATTATTTTCAAGAACCCAATTTGAATTGTAGAATCTTAAGGTCTTCAACCAACCATACATTTGAATTTTTAATAGTATATCATCAAATCCAAGTTCAAATGACTACCACATACCCAATGGGATAATCAATGTTTTCTCCATCTACAACTAGGGAAGTTAATTTTTTATTTCCATCTACACACTAACATAAGTAGTAATGTGTTCCCTCTTCATTATGCTCATATATAATAAATACAAAAACATGGCCCACACATAAAAACAATTTTCAATGACATTATGAAGATAGATTATCAGAATAAATAGTACATAGAGATTAATCTTCTACCTAGTTGTACTAATTCAGATATATGGTCCATGTCATGTGAGGATGTCATGTTTGTAAGTTGAAATGCTAGTGGAGCATAATATGTGTTAATTTTAATTAAAGGTTTGATACTCTAGTCATCCACCCACTTTATTACTCACACTCATTCCAAACAAAGTATATGCATGTAGAACAAAAACATGCCAAGTGTTGTGCATGAATAGTCCAAGAACTTGAATTTGAGCTAAAAAATGAGTGGAGATCACTTAAACCTATTAGAGTCATACAATCTTCATATTTTCCAATTATTTTTCCTCCATTAACCAAAAATGTCTACAAAAAATAGAATTTGATTGAATACCATGAAATATGTTCTCATTACACTGGTCAACCATAGTTTTTGCCTCAATCAAATTAGTAACATTATCAAATTTTAAATCCTCCTTTGTAATGATTCTTTTTACACATGCTCCAGCAATATCATGCTCCCCTTTTCCATGGCTAGCCTCAGTGAAACTCCAAATATGTTATACAATAGTGGTAACATGCATTTTACTCAACCAATAAAACATATGTGCATTCTTGAATTATGATTTGAAATTGTCTGACCAAATGTAATGCCATTTGAAAATAATGTTCCTCTGAGTCAACTATCCATAAAACTTCTCAAAATAACCTTGAATATACTTTATACAATCAATCATCATTGATATATAAATGGTACTCCATTAATAATTTTTGAGACTCCCCTGTATTATCAAGTGCATGCATGAATGTTATATGCATGAATATGGAAATTTGTGTTGAGTTGTAATAATATTATTAATGGTTTGAATGTATAATTTTGAGAAATTTTGACTAATAAAATAATATAATCAAGTGGGAATGTGTCCTTATATTTAAATGTTCATCCAACCATTTATCCCTATGTGCATGCCTTGCATACTCAATATACAATTTTATCCATGAATTCAACCATAAATTATGAAACAATTCTCTTTTGTAACAATATCACACCTTTTAGATTATTTACAATCTTTTAATTGATAATTCATAGATTTTTATTTTATCAAACCAACTAATTTCTATCTAATTGTACATGTACACTACTCATGGATACCTTTTTTTTAATTTTGGCAATCCATCACGAATGTTATAATTTCCATCCAAACATGTTTTCTTATAAAAGAACTATACATTTGGTCCTTTACAAAAAATATTTGAAATAAATTCCCTAGATGATTTTGGTGGAACATCTATGCCACACTCCTACAAAATGTTATTAATATGAAAAGTACAATGAATATGGTGAAAAACATCATAGTTCATTGAAAATTCAACATGTTTCCTACAACAACAAGAGGTGCATGTGTGATTTATTTTTACATAAATTTATTTGGCCATCTCAAAAATTCTTTGAATAATAGTAATTTGTAGATGTTTTTCCAAAAAACTTAGAGTACAATTGTGTTTGATTCATATCCAAGAAAATTTTTGGATGTGGATCATGATTACAAAAACCAACTATTATTTTCACTACATCTCTTACATTGGGAAAAAATCTTGACTTATCTTTCCAAAACTATGAAAATAAGTATTTCAAAGCATCAACTATAGCCTTGTCCTTCTATGGAAGTCTATTAGAGAATGGATAGAGCTCTTTCATATTGGGTTCATTAAGTCTTTAGTGTCTTGAAATTACTTTAATTAATGTTTTTCTATTTATATCAAGATTTTTACTTATTTTTGAAATCAATCATTTTTTCACTATTTTAACATTTACTACATAAGTTGTTATTATACATCAAGTAGCATACAATCTTTGTTGCATGATTTCAGGCCTACAATGTGATATGCATCATGTAGATTTTCAACATTTTCATCATTTTCATTATCCATGTTAGATTTTATTAGTCCTAATGTGTACATTATAGGTATCATCTTAACCAGTTCCATCAATGAAATAAATAATTGACACCTTTGACTATCATACTTCAATCTAAGAAAGAAACTATCCCAATTTTTTTGAGCCAATCTTCTTGAATGGTGGTCAAACATTTTGTTATGCATTGGTTTGAAAATATTTTGATCGACTTCAATTAAGTAATTATATTTTTATGCACATTTCTTGGAGGTGTTGTTTGTGTAATTTGTTTAGAGGGTGTTTCAAAATCATTATATGTTTCCATAAAATTTTCTTCATTGTTTATTTATTCATTATATGTTTCCATGAGATTTTCTTCATTGTTAATTTCATCATTATTTGAGTCCATTAAATTTTATTCATTGTTTATGGGTAAAGTATCATGCATAGGTTCTTCATCAACATAATAAAAAACTTTAAACTTTTAGTGTGAATTTCTAACATTATATAATTTTATATTATCCATTTCATCATAATTCAATTCATTTAGTAGCCTACCCAGATTGTGTCATTACTCAAGATGTTATTGTTCTTGATTTGCCCCCATATTTTCCCATATGTCTATCTAGGTAATTTCATCATAATTAAATTCATTATTATAAATTTCATCATTATTTAATTGATTATTTCCATTGTACTCATTATCTAAGGCATTTGGCTCATCAAGGTTAGTGTTTTAACCTTGTCTAGAATGAAATGCTTGCATTCATACCTTGTTTTTTTCTATTAACTCTTGTAATTTATCTAATATTTTGTTCTTAAACTTATTCCTCTTAGCTTTATGTGAAACAAAGCCCATTTTTACAAAATAAATGAAGAAACTACTTCAAATATGGGGTCAAAAAAAATACAACCAAGAAATTATGCAGAGTACGCGAGGAATGTCTATGGGGACAATAATCTCAATTAGGGATAAAAATAGATGTTGAAAAATGAGTTTTTATTTTTAATTTAAGGAACATGTACACATTATAGGAATGTGTACGCACTCCTATAATGGATATGTGTTCCTTAAAGTATAGTTATATACTATAAAAACAAGTAAAAAGGCTCTTATTTAATGCATTTTTTCCACTATAATATGATGCAATAACACTCAATAAAACTATAATATGATCCTTAAATCCATAATATGAGGAAATAAGACTATTAGATGTTGTGATAATGTTATCATATCATGTAATATGGCTCAATATGATGTAATAAGACTATCATGTGACATAATAAGACTATCATGAAATGTAATAAGACTATCATATGATGAAATAAATCTCTAATATGATGTGATAAGGCTATCATATTATGTAGTAAGTCTCAATATGATGCATAAATACCTAATATTATGCATAAATATCCAACACATGATGCAATAAGACTCTTGATAAGAATATGAAGCAATAAGACTAATGAATTATGAAATAAGGTTCAATATGTAAGATTAAAGGAGCTAATTTTTCCCAAAATCCCATTCTAGGTCCTTACAAAACAAGGTAAATAATAGGTTCACAAATTAGCACTAATCACATTCATAAATTTATGAATCTATGACGAAATCAAGTAACTTAGGGGTTGTGTTTGTTATATAATTAGGATTTATGGTTAGGGGTTTAGTGTAATAGGTTTTTACATGTGTATATGTCATGAAATTAGGGTTTAGGGGAACTATACATGTTTAAGTGATAAAATTAGGGTTTATGATCAACATGTCATGAAATGTGACCTAATTTAGTCCTTTCAATCACATTATAGACTCCAATTTAGGTTTAATGGGTTAAAATTGGTGACATATGCATTTATATTTGTATTTCTAATTAAATTAGGGTTAGTTAAGTCATATATGTTGCATCTAAATTATTGAATTAATTTGTCCATAAATTTGGTTTAGGGGCTAAATTTAGCCCAAGTCATACCCCTAATTGAACCAATCAACTAATTAGTTCAATTCATGATAGATAGAATCATACTTAATTTTGTCCCAAATCATATATCATGATCGTATAGCTATGTGAAAAAGTGGTGAAAATTGTTCTTCCATGCCTCCTTAATTGAATTGCCCCTATAATTTAAAATTATTGTTCCACATGCGTACGTCATACAACCAAAATTGTTAAATCTATCAAATATGAATCAAGTCCTAGAAGTTTTAGATTTGATAATGCCTTGAGAGTCCAAATCCAATTACATATCACCACGTGCACCTCATACATGCTCAAAAGTGTCAGCACTATTAGAGGTGTTAGGTTATAGAAGTGTTAAAGAGCTATATCAAATACCTATGAGGCTTGATCTAGTTAGATACATCACCACATGTGTATCTTATACACTCATATATTTGTGTTAGAGATCTAACTGTCACTTTTATTAGAAGAATTAGATTTGTCAGAGCCTCAAGATGCCCAATCCAATCAAAAATTTCCACATGTGTAGGTCTAGTACACCTATAGAAGTTTTAGATTTGTCAAATATTCACATCTTTTATACTTAGACATGTTCCATCACCAAACTAACCAGTCCAACTAATGCCTATTCAAAAATTTATCATACACACATATATGCCAATAATGATTAAATATTAGAATTGATCAAATCAACTCATGTCTATTAAATAATTCACATGATGTAAGCCTCTAAATTTCCATTACTATATGAAAATTGTCATGTATATCCCTTTAAAGTCCTATCTAAATTGTGAAAGCACTAAATGTTATCATTTTTCTACATGTATGTATTCAAATTATTTATATCCCTCTACCTCAAATTACCTCTAGATCCCAAAGTACATTCATATTAAGTGCTACACATAAGAGAGAACACAATTTAGTAGTGGATAGGTCTCAACCTCAAATCCTAAGCTAGAGGAAGAATTTTGAGACATGTACTACTTTTTTACATTCCACATCACAAGGTTTAAGCTCATTACAATGAAATATAAATAAGATGGTTAAGGATATATGTACAAAATATATAATATTGAAACCTTCAATGAGGGGGTACCCAATAGTATTCAATTTTGATCAACTATCTATATGAGGTGAGTAGTTCATCATCAACATGAATAATTATTGGGTCTCTTTGCCCAACATCATCCTTGAGGGGAAGTAGGTCTTAGATTTAGGGGACATTGTCACAAGTTTAATGTATCTTGAATAAGTTCAATAGAGTTTGAGTTAGGGTAGCTTATATATATGTCATAATTGGTCAATATTAGGTCTACTCATTCCTTTAATGGTCTAGAACAAAGTCCCTATTACATTTAGATATTTTCTAAGCTATACATTCATCACTACAAGCATGATATCTTAAAACAAAATTTTAAAACCAGATCATCACTAATGGATACTTATGACCATTTAAATTTTATTGATCTCAAAACAAAATCTTATACAAAACAAAATGCATACCTGACTTAAAAATATTTAAGAAAAACATATACATACATTATACCCATCATCATACTTTTATATCTTACCATCCCAATTATATAGTACAAGGTATAAAACTCTATAGTATTTATAAGCAGCAAGTGTTGTCTAGCTTGTTTTTGAGATTTCAATTATTTCATCCATGGTGTGGCTAGGATTAGTCCCATGTGAAAGACACACTTTTTAGATGATGTGGGAATGGGTGGATTGGTTGATGGTTGTCCCATGTGTGATGGAGGGATAGAGGAAGGAGGTGCATGAAATGGAGGATTAACCATATTTTCAAAAGTGATCTTAATTTTAGGAAATTTTTTAATAATGTATTTGAATACTCTATGGGAATCAATTGAATAATTGTAACAATAGAATACTCTTATTAAACTTTTTATTGGGACCTCAAAATGCATCTATTAAATTAGATGCACTAAGTGACCTTGGAAGAAACTTAAGGGACTTTATTGAACACATTTTAGGAATGTTTTTGGGACAATCCAAGGCATGATTCACAAGTATTGGTCTCCATTATATATAATTCTTGAAATAGATATCCAAGAGATGCACTATTACACCAAGGGCTTAATTCTTATTTATACTTACACAAGATTATATATACTACATAGTTTAATTCAATGGGTTTGACACTTAAACAAATTAGTTCAAAATTTATAAATAAAGGGGTATGATCAAATATATCAAAGAAAAAACAAAAGGGTAGGATAGGAGTTTAGGCAAGTAAGGTGCTAAGGTATATCCTTTCCCTACTAGGGGAAAGGTCCCAATAGCTGCGCATGTTTTAATTGTCAAACAAGGCTTTTGTTAACATGTGTTTTATTGAAAAAACATATTAGTGTATATAAATATTAAATTACACAAAAAATTTAACATGTAACATCTAATACTTGTTCAACATTTATTCTATAAAATTAAAAGTAACCAATCACATATTGACAAGTAAGAGTCAAGTATTGATACTCTAATGCACAATGATTGGTACTATAAAGGTTAAGTTTTGATCATAGGTTTAAATAATGAATTTTATGACCTATAATGATAAAATAAATTATATTTTAAAATGTATAATGTTTTATACATTGAAACCTTAGTTATAAATAGTTTAGATGATGTCTTGAAATGTGTAAATTTTTTAAAATCTAATGTGATGTTATGACACCTTAATTCAATTTCCAAAGCTAATAGGACCTTTCCCCTATAAGAAACATGAAATTTGACATTTCTCCTACAAGGATGCAAGGATAATGGGACCCTTCCCCTATAACAAACACAATTTTTTTTTGTTTCGTTTTATGTCAAAGCAACACATATGCACTATATAATGTGTACGCATTCTATATTGCATTATATAATGCATATGTGTTATATAATGTGTATGTGTTATAAAATGAATACACATTATATAATGTGTATGTATTATTTGAATTTAAATTTAAAACTAAGCTTTTAGGAATGGGACTATGCATCTATAACCAAGACTGAGTTTTAGGAAAAACCAACAAATTTCAACTTCAATCACCAAATACGCTATGGATTTCAACATCAAAATTTAAAAAAATATTACCATTACAATGAACATGTTGTCCTCTTTATAAATGTATGATTTTTATAATTTTTGGGCTATTTTAAGGGTTCAAATATATATTTATTTCTAACAATACCTTTTGTAAGCCACTACATGATGCACCAATTAATTCCTATTTATGTTTAACTAATTTTTTTTCATTGATCCAAATTCAAAAAAAAATATATGGTCAAAAACTAGGCCTAATTATACACACATTAAAAAAAATCAATTTTAGTTTTTTTTAGGTAGTTAGGGTGGGTCACACTACTAACTATCTAATTTTTTGTTAGTTTTTAGTATCTAATTAATTACAAAATTAATAAAAAAATATTCATCAAAAAAATATTAAAAAATAGTTTGTAACACACTCGAATATTTAATATAAATATTAACCTAAGAGTTTCTAACAATATTTAATGATGCTAAAAAATGGTGGGCTGCACGACCATCTATCTACTATGCTTTCTTAAAAAATAGGAGGTCCTCTACATATTTTAGATGTTTGACCTAAAAAATTTACCCTAATATTGATACATGTGTCACCATATCAATCTATTGAAGACATTAGATTAAAAAAATAGGTTATGTATGCTAATGAATAAGTGACTAAGAGAGATGATGTCATGTGTCATCATCTCACAGTATAGAGACCAATAGTAAAAAATGATAGATTATAAAGACCATAACATGAGACTAATTAATAAGTTACACATGTCACCCTTAGAATTGTTATAAGTCATGTGTGACTCTCAAATATAACCACATGTCCATCTCAAAAAAGTTAGCTACCACCTATAAATCCATGTGTCATGTTATGTGTCATCACCTCATATGTTTATCCATTTACAAGGTATGATACTAATAGAAGACTATATTATGAGATAAAGTGACACATTTCCACATGTCCCTATTTAAAATATCAAACATAATATAAATACAGAATGACAACATGATCCCTATGCACTAACAGTCTAAGGAAGTCCAAAGTGATAAGTGGCCACATATTATGGTTTACATAGTCAACTACCTACACATAAAGATGATCCTATGATACTTGTAACTAATTGATATAACAAAAAATTTAAAAGGAAGATGGACATACTAAGACTTAAAGAGATGGCTCAACTCTAGAAAGATTTGATAGGATGATACATGTTAAATAAATTATAATAAAAATAGGTCATAAAATATAATTCAAATTGGAAAGATAGTTGACATGAACCATTATGCTACGATTAATTATCATGAATGATAATTTTAGCTATGGGATTGGTGTTTATATGTTTTTTTCCAAAATTAATTCAATGCCATTTATAAGCTATTTACATAAAATTGTGATTTAAATCTCTTCAATTTACATAAGATCTAATTGTATAATTAAACTAAAATGTCAACATGAACTACAATGGTAGATGAAATCCAAGTTTCAACTCCATTGCTATTTTATTTTGGGACTAATAAATAATTTAAAGACACAAAATTCAACTAGATTGCTCTATAAAATGCCTTCATTATTCAATTATCTATACAATAGTCAAAGTAGTTAAGATATACACTAATGAAGAGACTTTGGATCTCAATGAGAGAGAATACTTTGATTACCTACTCTCTATTAAATTCATTAGATTAAATAAAATGGTGATAAAACTAGAGGTATTTCCCTATGTTGATGTTATATTTAATTTTTTAAAAAAATGCATGTGCAAAAATGACATTTTCATAAGAATAATAGTAAACAACATTTAGCCTATATAGATAATGTTTCCTTTGAAAAATAATGTGGATTAACCAAACTATACATACCCTATAATTATAAAAAAGTAAACAAATGGTTTAAGATCAATAAATTTAGGGAGACCTTGAGATATTGGTCTTAATACCTTCACAATTTTTTCATGAAAATAGAGGTCAACACCATCCCAATTTCATAATTTAGATAAGGTGTTAGGATTTTCATGGACTTATTGAATATAATTCATGTAACTCTATCCATTTCCTATGTTGATGAATTATAGTTTCCATTATTATCCATAATATTATATGGCAAGTGTATCCATGCATTAGGAAAAATCATAAGTTATATTTTGGATATTTAGAGAGTCACTCACAATAGTCTAGATATTAATTTTTTTGTGATTTCATATTTATTGGATACTATTTGTGGCACTATGATCTCTATTGTCACATCTCCCTAGGATCCAAGAGTGGAAAACACAAATTGTGATGAACTTGACATATATCACATTTACAATTTCAATAATTTAATGCAAAAAATAATAGACACATTCTACCACATGGTATACATGGAAATCAATGCACAACCAATTCTAAGGATTTTTGGAGAAATCAAAAGATCACTTAATTCATTATGGGACTATTGGTTTTACCTAGACCACACAACCATAAAATTAGAAGGGACATTGGTCTCACCATTTTCCCTACCAAGGGTAGTCCCAAAAAAACTAATTAAGAAGAATATAGCCTATAAAATGACCAACAATGTTGATGAGAATTGTTGAAGATCCAAGATAAGAAAATTTCATAAGATGCCCCCAATATAGGGAGGCAATGATTCTAATACTTGGAAAAGCTATCTAAATCCTCTCACCAAAAAGGTTATTTCTATTTTAAATTGGTCCAATTTAGATATTGGGACCCTAGGGGAGTGGTAGTTAAACATATAAACAAATTCAAAGGTAGTCTCAAAACTAGTTACGATCACAAGGAATATGGTGATGATTTTACTTTTATAAATGCAAAGGATGACTCATAGGTTTAAATCAAAATGAAAGATGTAGAAATGTCCACAAAAATTTCTCAAATGATTCAATATGATCTTTCCATCACAAGAACATATGAAGAAAGTATAGATAAATAAAATGAGTGAAAATCCTTAGAAATAATAGACCAACCTAAGGAGTACAAACTAGAAGAAACAGATGAAAAAAAAAGAAAGGGTCTTCAAGAGATTTAAAAAATAAAGAACTATAGAGAAATAATAATTTCCTATGGATATAGGAGTACCTTTAGTTCATAAGGTCATGTTTAAATTCACACCTTTAGTTTATATAATTACACAATTTACAACATTAATGGTGTGTCATCTACCTTCTACACCTCTAGTGCACACTAAAAGATGTAACAATCCAAGCCAATAAGACCATTCCTAGCACCCTATAATCCCTAAATGTTATACAAGAGGAGAGGCCACTCTAGTATTTAAGGGCATCATTTAACCTTCTCTATTCAAACATAGAATATGAATCTATAGGGGAGGATAAAACAAAAGAACATTTAGAATATTATGTTGAGGATGATTTAGAGGAAGACACTATATTGAATTTATTCTAGAAGGATCCCATATGGGTAACCATTGGAACTCATATTCTTAGTCCTCATACATACAAAAAAAGTAACTATAAGTGCAAAAGACTTAGGTCTTATTATTGCTAAGGAAATAAATAGGGAAGATAATCCTATGGCTTCCCTTTCCATTGATACTAAAATCTCAATTATTCTAGTTGTTCCTACTATTTATTTAGTTAATCTACTTATCCTTCTGACCATCACTTCAGTTACCATAACTTCATTATATTTATTGGAATTTAATAAATGTTTTCCTAATGTTTATGCTACTATAGTTCCTTCACTTAATTATTTGGCTAGTACTATTATAACTAATAAACATTATACCTACCACATTCACACCAATTTGGTAATTTTTGAAAAATCTAATGTAGGATGCAATTAAATAATCTTTTTACCCTATAATTACTAACATCACACCAAAATGTCCACAAGGGGATTTTTCATTTACTTTCCCAAGCCCACATTTTGAAGATCTAGTTTTCCAATCTATATCTGATATATATATATATATCAATTATAGATCCACTCTTCCACTTAGATAGGGTCTTTAGTTCCTAAATCCACCTAAATAGAGTCCTTTATGGTCTCAATCATCAAAGATTCCCCTTGTGACATAAAACATATAATCAAAATCCCTTCTCAGATTACCATCTGAAGAGAAAATATGGTTAACCCACCTTTCCCTATACCTCCACTTTACTAATTTTAAAGTTCACTCCCTTCACTAGATCACTCAAAATGCATTCCACCACCAAAAACAAATTCATCTATTGTAACCTCATGTTCTCAGGAAACTATTGACCAAGTTTGACTTTTTAGTCAAACTAAGGCACCTATAGGCAAAAAATTGAGTTTTAGGCTCTATAAGGGGTATAAAAAGATGTTACAAAGTGTTTTATGGGTTAATTAATGTCATTTCTTGTTATAATAACTTTTGTTATTAGTCCCCTAGGTCTATTTATCATTTTTGGGTCATTTAGAGGTCATTTTAGGTGCATTTAATGTTTTATACAAGTTTCTTGGGATTTTTGAAATTAAAAAAAGATTATTTCATCACCAACGTGTCCTTATAAGTCTTATGAGGATGAAATAATTGAATAAATTTAAGGTTGTTCAGATAAAAGGTAATTTTCTTAGTGAAAGATAGAGAAAAGGACATTTATATAATTCTTTGGGAAGTGTGCCACTTGTAAAAACATGGTGGTGTGACTATTAAATTTACCAAAAGTAATATCCATGTTTGGATTGAATAAATTTCATAATAAAATGCATTTGTAACTCATTTTTCTCCCTTTTCCTCTTGGCATGCAAAGGAAGGTCAACTTCAAGCACTTGGTACTGAAGGTACAACTAGAGTTAGAAGGAGTAATTATACAGGTGAATTTTAATCTAAGTTTAATTTTTTTTCATAATATGATTTTGTGTTTTGGTTCCTCATCCTTTATGAATATTTTTTAACAATCTAGGTAGCTTTTTGTAGAATGACATCCAAGAGGGGTATTGTTATGGATTTATTTCTAACTATCAAAGTTTTATGGAGATATGTGGTAGTTTTAGGATTTTTTTAGGATATAATAAATCACTATCCATTATTTTTTCAACATCTAACTTTCCAATTTTCATTTCTTGTGAAGGAGATCTCAAATGGTGCTTATTTTCCATATTTATAGAGTTGGGTGTAGGTTCTATGTTTTCCAACATCCAAGGAGATTCATAGTAGTGATAATGTACTTGATATTCATGTATTGAGATCTATTTCATGGATTAATCTTGTGGGAGGTCCAACTATCATCCTTTTCAAGCCAAATTATCCATTTTTTGCCTTGTTTATTGCCTTGTCACTTTCAATCAAGTTTATGCTTGTTTCATGGAGGTTGTATGGTGGAAGAAAGTTATAAGAACATGGTGAAGTAATTTTTTATATTTATAATACTTCAAAAGTGATTAATTGATAATCAAGGGAGGTATAAGATGTAACGCAAAAAATTTCACTCCAAGAGAGGTCTTTTCAAATTTTGGGCTCCTAGTCCCCAAATGTAGAAAATAGTGGTCCTAAGGTTTTTGTGAATTAATGTCAGACATGCTAGATTAGATTTTTACCACTTTTATTATTTTGGATTTGTATCCCTACCACATACTGAAACCATGCCAAATTTGGGAGTAAAATTCTAAGTGGAAGATAGGTTTTGAACTCCAAATTGGTAAAAATTCATTGAAAATGGACAATGATATCTACAGGATTCCCAATGAACATAAGTTCTACAAGGCACTTGCCTAATCCCAAGTCTATTTATTCAAGAGTAAGCATTTCAAAACAGCTCAAAAACTGATCCTAAGAATCCAAATAATGAAGAGGATTTATGTTGAAAGAAAGGACATTTCTTGGCCATCCCCTATCCTTACACAGGGGCAAAGCACAATGACTATTACAGTCCAAGCAAGTAGAAAGGTAAGGGTTTATGAAATGGTAATTATCATAGATAAGGTTAAGGAAATTTTCATGTTTTATGAACAAATAACTACCCCAAATCATTAAAATCACCATGATTAGGTCCATCTTGCCCTAGAAGACACTACAACCCCAAAATGAATGGAAAAATGGCCTCCTACAACTGAGCAAGCATAAACTAGTAAAATTATGATACTTGAAGGAATATTGAATAAATTTTAGGAATAAAGTAGATATAAATGATGAACCTAATGAATTGGGAACCTAAATAAGTTGTTAAAACACAAATCAAGGTTAACATCATGCTACCCTCACCCTAAACTCACCTATAGGCAGGGTCCTAGGATTGTCTCAGTCCTAGAGGACAATAGGAAATTAGAAAGCCTAAAAGGGTAAAGGTGTTTGGTTTATAGATTAAATATTAGTGGCATGAAAAGGTAAGTCAAAATTAATATATAATTCCTAAAACCTTGTTTTAAATCTCCAAGAAAAGGTAACAAAGAAAAGGTACCCATGTTCACTGTCACAGTGGGTAAGACAATGGGCATAAGAATTGGGTAAGAGTTTGTATGTGGGATATTGAGGATAAGTAAAGTGATATATGAAGTGACATATTAGTTTCATGAAACCATAAATTTTTAATCAAAATAATCCATTAAATATACCTTCAATAGGACCTATAGGGTCCTAGGAACTAACACATACATGTAGTTAGTCCTTCTCTAAGCCCAATCTTGTTGTTCTATACTTTTGTAGAATTTATCCATAGCATTAGGAGTTGATTTTTGTTATAAATTATATATATGAGATATATAACCATTTTAAAGGTTTATTTTCAATAAATAAATAAGGCAACATGTCCCTATTCTATTTTAGAATAGGGGCAATTTCCTCATAACAAAGCACAAGAAACTTAAAAAGGAGTGGTTTTAAGGACCAAAAGATAAAGGGAACTCAAAAAAAGGTTTTATAAGATTATTGAGACCTAAAAAAAGCTATAAATACCTGATATAAAGTTTTTAAGTACAAAAAACATCATATACAAGGTGATTTTCAATCAAACCTCATTGGCAAACTCAAGAGCAAGTACCAAATTGAGGGTCAATATGTGTTTTGGCCTAATATATGATTTAAAATTTTGGGATTAATGCTTTAAATCATAAATTATAATTTTTAAATCAATAAAAGGGTGAATTAAACCAAATAAAAAGTTAGATGAAATCTAAAAGTGTAGGCAAACTTGTTGTCATAGTCAAGGCCTAGTGCCAAATTGGGGTCAATGTTCATTCCTACCTCTTGGAGAGATATTATAATTTTGGTATAATGTTCTTTGGAAATGTAATTTTTTTTTTAACCCTAGGTTTGTAGGTGAACTCCCCGTTAAGCCATTATAGGCTTGAAAACATGCACAAACCTCTCAAATGCAAGAAATAGAGCTTAAGGGGAAACTTGAAGAACATAGAACTTTCATATCCCTTTGCATGGGACTTGGATATGTTTGGAAATTATTTTTATGGTATTTATGAATAGACAAGTGGAATTTTTAGAGGTTTCTAATATTTGTTCTTTATAAACAAACGTTAAGACCATAAACCACTCCAAACCCTCTCAAACCCTCCTTATAGATCCGATGGTAGAAACCAATCTAAAAGTGCCTTTGAATTAATTAATTTTACCATGAGTGTAAAATGGAAGTTGTTTACAACCTCATGGGTATTACAGCCATGGAATTATATCATACAAAATTGTACGAACAAGGGTAGAAATAGATTTTTTCTCACTATTTTGTGTTTTTTAGGTTATAGAAAGTTCCAAGAGATGAAAGACAAATGAATATAAATATTTAGACTTAAGATAACTCCCCATGTGATTTTAATTCCTTGAACATGTTCCTAAGTACATGTAATAGGTCCTTTAACTCAACCAGTCAAATATGACATATTGGGCAAGCTAGAGAGAAAGAAGGAAATATCCAAGTGAGGTGATTTTAATGTACCCCTGATGCTTCCAATGCCCTAGAGGTACTTGAAATTTTTCATTAATACTCTTACATTAAGTTTCATGGGTAATTGATGTAAAATGTGAGGACAAGTGTGATAGGTATATGAGAAGGTTTCTTAGAGTGCAGATGATGATGACTCTCTTCTAGATGATTATAAAGACTAAGAATACAAAAAATACATGGAGAGGCATGTATTAAATCCTCCCCTTACATATAAATCATTTTACCTATCCTAGATCAGTTACAAGAGGTTAAAATAGGCCTAATCATGAAGGTAATTTTTATATGCAAAGAGAGGAATTTTGTGCCATTTAAACTTATTTTGATGACTTGAATTGAAAATTGATACTCTTAACCTTGTATGGTTTAACCCATATAATATTTCCATGCATGGGTAACTAAAATATTCATATTTACAAGTGTCCTTGTGACCTTTTGACTTCTCTCTTTTCCTCGCTTTCTCAAACTCTATAAGAGTTGGCCATTTTGGCATTGTATAGGTTGTTCCACCTGAGTATGGCAAAGCCATACTCAATTGTAAAGATTTTGATAAATAAAATAAATAATTTTTTACCTCTTTCATGAATTTTCATAGTGTTCTCTACTTTAATGTTCAATTTGCCTAGTGAATACTATGGATTCCTTAGCATTGTGCTTCATTTTCTCACCTATTTGCAACTTCTTCTTGCAAGCCCTACGAACTATTCAAGAGATGTTCATGGTTGAAGTTATTATTATTTTCATTAGATTCATCTAAGACATCTTGTGTATTCCTCCTAGCTTTACACATCATCTAGGACCCCATAATATAATATTGATGCGAGAGACATAGATTTAGGAAAGAGTATATTTTAGTTGGTTCTTTGGTCTCAAGTGTGGAATGCAAGTGGTTGGAAGTAATCAAAATGATCTAATCTATCACCTTCATATTTTATGTTTTATTTATGTTATTCTCAACCCTTTTCAACCCCCCCAAGTTGATAGTAGTATAAGCATGAGCTTAAATGGTGCATCAAGGGGAGCTAACCCCTAATCTAGAGGTTCATCTCACAAGTTTGTTCACCCATAACAAGTGAGATGTCCCCATTTTTCCACTTGGATTAGAGGCCAAGAAAACATATTCTCATAGGGTTCATCTAAGATAAAATAGAAACACTTTAATATGAATTTATTTTGACACCTTTATGTATTCAATGGTTATAAATACATAAATTGTTTAAGTAAAATCTAGTCATTATGGAGGATCTCAAGTTGACCATCATGTTTCATAGTAAATCTAACCACTTTAAAAGGGTAAGAAAGAGGAAAATGTAAAGTGGAGGGAATAATATTGAGTTTATAAGATAATAAGACCTCTTCTAATTGACTAAAAAGAATAAAACCCTTCTAAGGGAACATGATGAAATTTAAGAGGACCTAATCTCCATGGTTGATGCTACTAGAGGATTATTTAAAAGATGTTTTATGATCTAAAATATACAAATAAGATATTGGAATATCAACACATATTGGAATAAATTTAATACATAATATTCAAGATCAAAATTTTATCTTGGTATTTATATAAATTGGTGATTTATATACACAAGGCATCAACTAAATCCTAGCTATAGTGGGAAATATGGTCAATTTTAGTGAATCCTTGAGGAGTCTAGATGTTAATTTATACTATGTTTCTAAACTAGTATAATATAAATCATATAAAAACCCAAACCTACACTCACTTAAAGATATTAACTTAGGATAAATTTATTTAATTGGAAAAAGGGAATATTTGCTTGAATAACATAACTACATGAAGGAACTAGTTGAACAATTAATAAGTCAATAGACCAAATAAATTAAGTTAATAAAAGAGATGATAATCCAAAGAATATATAAATTAAATGGTCAAATTATAATCAATTCATATTTTTACACATTGATCCATACTTATGTGAATAACTTTAAGGCAATGATAGACACTATTCATCCTAGGATGGAAATCAATTTGTCAAGTTAATCACATTCACTAAAGGGAAACTTGATTAGGATCAAGATATTAGTGAATATTTAAAATTAACATTAAGTTTACATAAAAAAATAATATAGAGAATCTAAATATTTTTCAATGTTCCAATCATAAATTTTGGTGCTATTGATTCATATTTTGTTTTATGTTTAAAAAGGAAGAGACAATAAAAATGACACTTGGCAGCTTAGATAAGAGCTTTTTAATTGGCTCAAACATTGATGAATTTATTGATTGATCCAGTAAATACCTTAATTCATACTTAAATTTGGCATGTGTACTCCCATATTGACTCCACTTTATCTCTCCCTTATACTTAGACATGTTTTGTTCCAGTGACAACTATAGTTGCATCCTTTACTACCATAATGTCTAGCTCATTAATAGCTTCCACTAAATCATTGTCCTCTACCTTAAGTCATTTTGGTCAAGTGATGTAAATTATATTTATATCTATTTATATTATTTTTATTTTTATTAGTGTCACTCATACACAATAAAGTGGTTTTTGTCTAATTTTATCTATTTATTTATGTTTTCTTGATTACCAAGAATTCTTTATACATGAAACATTGAACTAAATTAAAAAATGATTTGATTTTTAGAATTTTTAAATATGCAAAAAAAATTGAAGGTGAGGTGGTTCTCATAAAAAATGATATATACATGAGACCCATTCACTATAAAGTGTGGATAATTTTGGTGAATTAATGCAAGCAAAAAAGTTTCTACAATTGTTTTGTATATTTCTATTGATTTTTTTGTTTCTACAAAATTATGTGCTTATTTGAAGAATTTATATTAAGTTGATATAATGTATGAAATATTGTGCATGTATCTTATTAAAATATTATATTGAATTGTACATTAGTATTATAAGTCTTTTGATTGTAGATCATAATTTCATCTTGTTAGTAAAGTGATTATGCTCAATAATTCAATATTAAAATTATCTCTGATTATGGTAATTGGATTATATTGTAATTATTCCCTTAGAATATTCATATGTTTGTTATGTTTTATGCTATCATTAATATTATCATAATAATTAGTTAGGGGACATATTCCTAGTCAAAATATGGATTAACATTCATATCTTCTCTTTTTTCCCCTAATGATGAGTACAGTTTTGGTACTCAAAACATCAAACATTGCATTTTATCATGTATGATGAATCCTAAAATCAATTTTCAAAGGGTTTATTTTTAAATATAAATCATAGATCCCCCTTATTTTATGCCCCACCTTTATCCTTTTGTATTTCTTTAAGATATACCTTAGTATAGACCCATCCATCCATCCATCATAGTTACATATTAGGACTTTATGTTAAATGTTAGGTTCATGTCATATCCAAACCATTTGAGGTAAACAAACACTATGCTCACCACTATCTCACCATGTGATTATTTACAAAACTGATACCAAAAAATTGATAGCTTCAAATCATGCCTTGGAGTGAACTCTCATTGATCCTAAAATGAGAGTGTATTTCCCTTAAGAATATTTTGTGTGAATAAAACCCACATCAACATATACAACCACTCAAAATCTCTCTATAAATTCAACTTAGTTTAGAGTAGTTCATTCCCCTAGGTATCCATATTTATAGTAGTTATCATAATAAAGAGTCATCCAAGACTCATAAATGCCATTATCTATTATACCATGTACTAAGATATCACAGCAGTTTTTCAAAATGTTTCATAAAGAACATAGGTATATATTAGAATTGACAAATTCTTTATCTTTATAGAGTTATTCATCATACATGTGAGCCTATGAATGATTCTGAGAGTTACATTAATGTTGACAATTATAATGTAATACCTTATTACTTTTTTGACTCTTATACACCTACATCTATTAATTTTAATTCATAACAAATTACGCTTTTACAATATGATACAAACAACTCTCATGAGTTTTAAGGGATAATTGGTTAGTGCATTGTCAAATGTTAAGATAAATCAACAAATTTAAGAAAATGTAAAAACATTCAAATATTCAAAGAATAAAAAATCAATACCTAAGCATGACATAATTTCTAGAGTTACACTATTTACATATGTTATTTATCACATATTTGGTATATATCATATTATTTTATATACCCCCTTTTTTCATAGTATAAAAGTCTGACATACGGCATATAAATCATACATGGAAGCATAGATATTAGACTTTCATATACCCAATGGCCATGCCAATGCTAGGGAATATTAATCCACATGCCACACTACCAAAGGTTACAAGTTCATATTTCATTTTACCAAGTTGAGTTACCTAGATTTCCTACACATGTCTTGTTAGTTAATCATATATTATATAGTGATAAATGAATATGATACTTTAATATGGTGTGACATTAACATAAAAGGATATTATATACTATTTTTTAGATATTTTATGCTTCGTTGATGATATTAATCATACATGATAGTCTATTCATTTTGTGTCTATTATGTGTGTCCCTTATCCTTGTTTGATGTGGCATTAATTTATTACTTATGTGTAACATATTTATGTCCCTTGTTTTCAACATTTTTATGTCCCTTACATGGGGCACTTTTCCTTGTTTTTTATGACATCTTTATTTCCATTGATTGTGTCCCTTGGTCTTGTTTATTATGAGATATTTGTGTCCTTTTTATGTATCCCTTGGCCTTATATGTGACATTTACTGCTATTGCATGAAATTTCTTGTTAAGCTTATGTGATTTTTGTGTTTTTAGGTTATGTGATCTATATCATGCACCTCACCATTTATGTATGGTGTCATGATTTATATCAAGCACATCTTTACTATGAAGGCTTATTTATTTATTAGATTAGGAATGGTTACTATTATGTGTCTAATCTCTACATATATTAACATGACACTTATATTCCATACATTACATATGTTACATACATGTATTGATGACATATACATTACCATGATGCCACACTATCTACACATTGATATGAATATACATGATTACATCTTTAATAATAGATGGCATGATAAATTTAACTCTTTATTTTGAGATCGTGACTTAAATGATGCATCTATCAATTCAAAATGGGGACATATTAGTGGGCTTGTCATAGATAAATAAACATCCACAAAGAAAAAAACATATTTTTGGAGTATATTATAGGATCCAAAGAGTTCAAAGTGGTTTAGATATAAAATGAATTTAGATACAAGATAAATATTCACACATTGATATAGGTTATGGTTTCTTATGCTATGCATATGCACTTACTTCACCAATGCATGAGATATAGAGTATAGATTCAGATAACATTGATTTTATATGCCATACATGTGCACATAGTTTATAGGAACATACATTAAATATTTTCACATATAAATATATTTAAGATACATGTTATTATATTATAACATATAAATGCATATAATTATATATCAGTTGGCACATATTCAATGGGGCATGATATTAGCTCATGTAATATATACCATTTAAGATATATGATAGCATAATTTAGTTAGGAATGATACAATTTTATGCACATGTACACATTTTGTATTGAAATTTAGTAGCACTTAGTAGTGAACAACCTTGAATATATTAAGAATATTTGCAATGATTAATTCATAATTTTTGAGGTAATAAACATTGAAGTTTAGTGATGCTAAATGGATTTAGAATTACTCACAATAATCCTATTGTGTTGATCTCATATTTTTGTATTGAGTTTCAATATCAAATCTATATTAGTTATTTGATTTATTATAGTTGAGGTTCAATGTTGCTCAATAAACTCATCACTACTCCTTATTCATGAGGGTTAGGGAATTTATCTTCCTAACTCATGGGCTTACATATTTTTACACTATTATTATTTTTTCACTAAAAACTATCCAATGGATCAATAAGCTAAACCTTTTTTAAATGATTCAGAAAGGAATAATCAACTTGAAAAACATTACAAGGAAACTTGGTTCACTCACATACATATGTACTCCTTCTTTTATCTTAAAACTTTTCAAATTTCAATTATAGTTCATATTTAAAATTTTAATGTATGGGAATTGCATATTACATGTTAATATAAGGTTTACATGGATAAAAGATGCACATTTGGAGCCTTCTCTCAAAGAAAAAATGTGTTATACACAATCAAGCATACTTTAGCCTTTTACTCTAATATTTGTATTGCATTTCAAAAATATAATAAAAGGGGGGAATTTGTAGACACTAAAATATGGCATTAAACACTTATAAATATAATCCTTCACCTACCTTAACCATAAATGACTTGTATGTACATATATTACTATTATTTATCATTCTATCACTTTTGCATGTTATTTATGGGTCTAATCTTTCCAAGTTGTTGTCAATAACCTTAGGAATTATTTTAGTCTGGGCCAAATTATTAATTAATCATAATAAAAAACTTTAGACCATAATATTAGTGTTCCTATCTCTGAGATAGAAAAAACAAATTTAGTTAGTACCCACTAGACATTATTGACAAAATATAATGGTTCTTTTCTTCACCAAAAAATTATCCAATTTCAAAATTATATCATTGCTATGGTTTAAACTATCTTCCTAACATGTTGATGGCATGAGATATTACCCAAATATACATATAAATTAAAAATTCTTACAATTATTATACATTTATCACTTATCTATCCATCATATATACATTAATACACATTTATATAAACAACCATATTCTTTCCAATTTAAAAATCAATCATTAGGAGCAGTTATCATCCAAGTCTTAAGCATAACAAGCCAAGTCAAATAAAACAATTTAAAAGTGTTGAAATCCATATAATTAGGTGAATACATATATTAAAGTATCACAATTTTTCCTTCACACTAAGGGGAAGTACTATGCATGACTTGGTTTCCCTCTTTAGAGTATTGGATATGTAGGCAATGATCAATTATTAATGGGGGTGATTAAAATTGAGTCAATCCATTACATTTCCAAGGTTTTTGAATTTTTTTCTCTCCTCATAATTGGTCATATGGTTTTATATGAATGAAATGGATTTATAAGTGTCAAGCATATGATTAGACCTCAATTTCACACATGAAACTGAATAAGAAATAACTACACATACATGTATAAAAAAAGAAGAATAATATATAGGGAAAACATTGTCCACCTCATAACATAATAATAGATGCTAATAATTTGAGATTGAGATTAATATATGAGTGTAGATAGAGATATAAAAATTCCATAAACTAAGTCATATTCTTATTTCTAATATACCTTGTTACCTACCACCTATGTAATTGATACACAGTATAGGGAACTCATAAGTATCTTATCATTTTTTATACATTCCATAGTTGGTAGTTTTCACCGTCAAATATATTTCAATGTTATACATTATAATATATTACTAATTTTCATACTTTGTGATGTAAATTATTACAACATTTTCCATATTAATTAGATTAAATAAAAAATCCAAAATAGGGTAAAATATTGTCTAAAAATAATGTATTTATAATGGTAAACTATGGTTTTTTTATAAGATGAACATATTTGGGAATGAGTGTATTACAAATATAAGGACAAGTATAATATTTTATAATGGGTGACCAACCATTGTTAGAAATCATGGAGAAGAGAAAAAATGGTTTTCAAAGTGCATATTAGTTGATGAGATAATAAAATGATTCATTATATCAAATAAATAACCTTATTTTCTCTAAAATAACCTTCCTTTTATGTGTATTTAGATGTACATTATATATCTTATTACTAATCCAATGTAAAATTGAGTACTTTTGCCTTAATTATTTATCTGAGTTAATGATTCCTATTTACATTACTTTGTTCTAATATTTTGCATAAAAATCCACCAGTTTTGTATATATAAGTCATATATATGCACTATAAGTAAGTAGTATGTTTTGGACAAGTAAGAAGACTTACTAGGATTAGTTTAATCCTTCATGTACTAGTTTAGACCAGATCTAATGATCCCCATACTAGATCTAAAGTTGATCAGTTTGTCTTGAGAGTCCATTATTATGGATCTATAAATGCCTAGACTATCTCTTGAATTGTCTAAACTAGTTCATATGACCTATAGGAGATCGATAAAGTATGTTTTGACACATGTGAATCATTTTATAAAACATGTATTCTTGATCAAAATAATTCAAAGTTAATTTTTGGACATTTCCAATGTTCATGTATAAGTCTACCAAAGATAGTATTCTTATTTTTAGACATAGTATTTATATTAAATTTTCCTACACACAAATATGAATATTATGGAGAATATTAGCTACTAGAATGAGTATAATTATAACTAAAAAATATGTTGTAACTATTAGTAGATAATAATACCACATGTAGACTTACACCAACACTATTCCACAAATTTACCCTTGAAACATGGAACGATGTTGTAACCTTTTCTATTTCAATTAATAATATTATATTCAGTCATAATATTGTTAGGAGGATACTCTATTTTGATTGTCCATTATAAAACCATTATGATATATAAAAAACATCTTCCTATTAATTTAGATGTAAATATAAGGTGGATTGCATAAGAAGCTATTAATAGCTATCAATAATTTACATATTGTAAGAACCTTTGAGAGTTAATTAAGAATTGATTACATGACATTACCACAAATATAGTGTTGATATAAATCATATTCCAAGGAAGATCAAGGGCCAATCCAACCAAGGGAGCATGATATTTTATGGTATTTATATGTTTATATTTTTGTGTATTTAAACTTTCATCTTAAGTAGAGTGTTGTGTGACTTAGTGTAACTTGCATGTTTGTGAGTTCAATACATGTGTGTTTTAACTCAATTTACTTATTTATAATCATTTCATTTTATAATTATTTTATTTTAAAGTAATTTTTATTTCTACAATTTAGATTAATAGTGTCTTTCCTTTTAAATAATTTCAATTATAACAAGTATGTTTCTTTTAAATCATCTCAATTATAACAAGTGTGTTTTTTTTAAAGTATTTAAATTATAGCAAGTGTGTTTCCCTTAAAACATTTTCAATTCTAGTAAATTGTGTTTCTTTTGTAAGGAATTTTAATTTTATCAATAGTGTTTACTTTCAAAATTAATAGGATTGTTTTCAATTCAATAAAGTAGATTAAAACCTTAGCATTAAATGATCCAAACTTCCAAAAAAGTAACCAACTATTATTCATTATTCTACATGCCTTACTAATGCCTATCATTAGACAGAGGCCTTAATTTTATATACTATCAATTGAATTTAGTTGATTAAATGAGAGGATTGACTACCCCAAAAATTTTAGCATCATTGCCAAGGAATTTCTAGGTGTTAGTAGTGTATAAATTCCTAAATTGATAGTTGCTTAAGGAAATATAAATCAAATAAATTTATGAATAGACAAATAGATTCAAAAGTAATATATATTCCTAAGAGCCTTAAACAAATAACAGGCACTAGTAGGTCATAATAAAAAAGTGTACTATAAGACCTTATAGGAAAATAACCTTAGGATATTGAGGAAGAACCATTTTTAACCTCACATTAACTTTGGGATCATTCCCCAGAGGTAAGAGCATCCATAAAAAAATTAATTAAGTTTAAAAAATATTATGAACTAGAGTTTTGAATCCCAATTACATAAAATTCTAAACACTTATGATGATTCAACATCTCCCAAGAGAAAACATTAAAATATCTATTGGGAAACTATGGGATATAATATGGGAATCAATCCACCAAATAGGGTTGTAAGAGGTAGAACTCAACCACTTGGTATAACTTTAACCTATCCTATTATCCCAAATAAGATGAAAACACTATAATGAATAACATATCCCCATACATACTACCTATTTTTAAGGGAATGCCCATACAAGATCTTGACTATTTTTCATTTGAATTTAATGTCTTATGTCAAACTTATGATTAAAAAATTGATAATCATAAATTGAAATTGTTCACTTCTACACTTAAGGATTTAGTCGTGGGATGGTTTATGGTTTATAACCAAATTATATTCAAACATGGGATGAAATGGAAAATGTATTATTAGACAAATATCAATTTTATTATATAGTAAGAGATACAAAATAGGAATTCTTACATATTAATAATAAATAAGATTAGAATATGGAAGACTATCATAATCATTTCATCTTTGCACATATATGATAAGGATATGAGTTAGAATAAGATTTTTTAAAACCAAATTTATTAAAAGGATTGTGTGATGATGCTAAATAATCTTTGAATATAATGGGAAAAAGAGACATATATAAACTAGGCCTCAATGATCTTGAACAATCTTGGAATTATTCAAGAATAAGGGCTAGTATTAGGAAGCTAGAAATAGGGAAATGAGTAATGATGTAGGACATATCATGGAGGAATTTTAAAATATTAAATTAAACATTTTGTCTCAATCAAACACCATAGTAGATGGATTACAAGCATACGTTAATACTACTACTAACCTCTAGCTATGTATTATCTAAAATGTAGGTTGAAACATGCACTCTAAGATTGTGATGCAAAATATCATGATATAAATAATTTTTCCTCCTTTCTACCCTTAATAATTATTTGAAATAAAATACCCAGCCAATGGAAGATCTCAATTACTTAAAAATATAAGGTAATACATTTTCTTACTAAAAATCCCAAATCACTTCGCTCAAATGAGTTCCTTCCAATCCATAACTGATGCCATGGGATAGACTAGCACCTCCACAAACATAGGGACCACCAAATTGGTCTCCATAAGAGTGGGAATCACCATAACTCTAGATATTTTATTCAACCTAGCAACCATGGATCCCCAAACATTAGCAATGGGCATCTCAACAAAAATTCAATTAATAAAGGAGGTTTCCACCTCAACAAGTGTTAACGCCTCCTCCTAACACTCAACCTCAATAAAATTAACAAGTGAATTAGACTCAATTACTTGCATAAATAGTATCAAAAACCAAATATAGGCAAGCATCCCTTATCTATATAACTAAAAAATAAGAAAATATGGACGTTAGTACTATTGACTATAGTAATGTTCAACTAAGATTAGGGAAAATGTTGAATAGTCCTCCAATCACCATCACTGAAATATTCAATGAGAAAGAAAAAAAACCCTCCCATTGATCTAACCACAAAAAAATAAAACACTCAAGAGGAATAAAAAATGAAATAAACTATTTTTATTCTTTGCCCAATTAATTTCTTTGAAATACTTAAGGAAACAATGATTAAAAGTGAGACTAATTTAGTCTAAGAGATGATAAAATTAAACATTAAAATCTCACTACTGCAAGTAATTATAGATATTCCATAACACAATAAAGTCATCAAAGGTCTATGTATGAAAACTCCAATGAGAAAAAAGAAATAACCTAAGAATATATAGGTAAAAGGAAAACTTGTTGAATTATTAGTGGGAAAGCTACTTTTGCCTTAGTATGGATACCTTGGAAGTCTAGTTATCACTCTGACTATAGAGAAAAAGTAAATAACTAATGTATTAGTAGACCTATGTGATACTATACATGTTATGATAAAAGACACCTTGAAATTATCTCCCTAACTAGGGTAAAACCTATTACTAAAATATTACAAATGGTTAAACAATCTATTGCCAAAGTGGAAGGAATTATAGAATATGTCTCAATAACGATAGAATCTTTGGAATATCTCATAGATTTCATGATACTCTAGCCTAAGAGATAAAAAATAGGTTATCTATTGATCCTATGATGACCATAGTTGACCATAGTTTCAATAATCATATATTATAGATTAGGATATATGGAAATTTTAAATTTTTTTAAGGCAAATAAAATTTACTTATATAAACATTCAAAACCATCTTTTAATCCTTTAGACTAGTTATGGGTTGATAAACCAGAATAAAAATATAATAAAATTTCTTCTTTGGCCATGTAGACAATCAAAAACCATGTGAATGAACTAGAATAAAATCTTACAATATACCTCAATGAAGAATGTTTAGATATAATTCCATCTATCTAGATTTGGAGTCCATTAGGCTAGCTTTGAAGTCCATCAATCCAGCTCCAAAGATGCCTAGTCTAGCTCTAAAGTCCATCAAACTAGAACTAGAATGTGTTAAACCATATTTAAATGGTAACCAAACTAACACTAAATTCAGTTATAATACAATATATGATCACACACTTATCTAATATAACATTATTAGCTAGGAATAAAATAGTCATTAAATCATTCTTTCAACTTTTTGTTATACAATTGTAGGTGTGATTTAAAAGGGAAAGACCTTATTCATATATGTAACCACTTTACACATGTTTTATCCACATCCTTTACCCTTTAAATATCTTATGAATTAATTTATTCAAGTCATTTTAATCTATATAGTTATAAAACCAATAGAATTTAAAATAGGAAAAATGTTAAATATAAATAATTGTCTTGATAATGAGTAGGAAACCAAGGTTTTTCGTATATTGAAAATCCATACAAAAAAAATTAGCTGGAGTATAGTGACATTAAAGGCATTCATGTAACCATATGCGCTCATAATATCTACACTAAAAACATCAAAACAATAAGACATCCACAAACAAGAATGAATCCAACACTAAGAGATATGGTTAAAACATAAATTGAAAACTTATTACATGTAGGATTCATATATCCATTAACAAATATTCAATTGGTCTTACCATTTATAATAGTACCAAATAATCATGGAAAATGGAGGATATGCATATTGTATAAAACTTAATAAATCCACCATGAAGGAATAACTCATTTTTCCTTTCATAGACCAAGTCTTAGACAACTTAGTTAGGAAGAAGTATTTCTCATACTTGGATGGGTTTATTGGATGCACTTAGTTTAGTATTGCTCTATAAGATCAAGATAAAACAACCTTTACATGCCCTTGAGGAAAATTTTCCTATATAGTGTTACACTTTTTCCTATGAATTGCACAAACTACTTTTCAAAGGGAAGTCTTGGATATATTTGTTGATTTAAAAATTAATTTTGTAGAAATATACATGGATGAATTTATAGTACATGGTGACTTTTTTGATAAAGCATTGATTAGTTTAGATAAATTATTAACTAGGTGCTAGTAACACTAATTATCCTTTAGACATGAGAAATACCTAATGATGGTTGATCAAGGAGTTGTCCTAGGTTATCACATCTTAGTGCAATGAATATAATTTGACCCCAAGAATATTGAAATCATCTCCAACTTTCTTGTACCTAAACACTAAACTAATATCAAAACATTTTTAATACGTGTAGGATACTATACATGTTTTACAGAAGAATTCAGTAATATTGTTGCACCTATATTTTATTTGATCACTAGGGATATTGAATTTTTGTGGACTTATAAAGGTCGATAGGATTTTGAGTCAATAAAAGAAAAAATAATTTATTCTCTAATTTTGAAAGGTCCTAATTGGGATCAACCCTTCCACATACATATTAATGCATGTAGAAATGTTATGTGGGTAGTCCTTGGGTAAAAATATTAATAAGGTAAGATGTAGGCCATTTATTACATTATCAAGAATCTAACCCCTACTAAAATGAATTATAACACTACTGAAATAAATTTCTAGCTGTCATATATGCCATGAATAAATTCTACCATTACACTAATATACATAAGATATTTATTTATACATATCATTTATCCATAAGTTATTTGATGAATAAACTAATGATAAGAGGAATAATCATTAGATGGTTGATACTCTTGAAATAATTCTATATCACAATTATTGATAAGCTATGAAAAGATAATGTAGTTGCTAGCTTATTATCAAGATTGAATGTTTCAGGTGAAGCTGAGCTAGTAGAAGATAATTTTATAGATGAGTATATGTTCATAGTTTTATCATGCTCACCATGGTTTGATTATATGTCTAATTATTGAGCCACATGAAAATTTTATTATGATTTTACTCATCAATAAAAAAACATTTGGTTATAAATAATGCTAACTATAAATGGATAAATAGTGTTTTTTTAAAAATGTAGACCTAATATGGTGATTCAAAGGTGTATAATATAAGATGAAATATACAAATCTTGAGAGCTTGTAATGATGAACCATGAGGAGGCCACTATTCACCTAAAAGGACTATTCATAAGATCCTTGGGGTTGAATACTGTTGGACTTAACTTCACAATAATGTGAAAATATATGTTTGGAAATGTGATCTTTGTCAAATAATGGGGAAAATTAAATTGAGTAACAAGATTCCCCTTCATTATTAAGTGGTTTTAGTAACCTTTGAGAAATGGGGTTTGGATTAAACTGATCCCATTAATACACCATCTAAGGGAAAATAGTACATCCTAGTATGTATTATGTATGTCACAAAGTTGGAAGAAGTTTAATCTGTACCATTTCCTCATGAATAGTGGTTGCTAGTTTATTGTACTAAATGATCATGAAATTTTTTTAGCACCAAGATCAATATTATCAAATCAAGGCCCTCAATTTGCATCTAAAATGATCAAAGTTTTACATCCTGATTCTTCTCTAGACTTGATAACCTATTTATTTATATATTTTATAGTTATTGATTAGATAATTAATGTTTTGATAAGCTAGATTTTATATACTAATGTATGGATAATTATATGTTTTTTATTTGCATGATCATTAACTTACTACATTATTTATAATTTTATGTTTTGTACATAATGATCATGATTATTCAGTTCATTATAGTAGTATATTATGGATTTTATTTTGATTCAGGCTAACTACTTTTGTTGTTTTGAGGTGGATATAGGATAGTATATGTCCCTTAGACTATGATGGAGGGATAGTAACATCATATAGGGTGGAGTTGATAGAGGTAGTTTGGGGGATGATAGAGTGAAACCAAGAACCTTACACACACCATAAATAATAGAATTACTTATTCATTGTTTGATTTAAATGGATTGTTGTTACTTTTAGTTTTTATTATGTTTTCTACATTTAAAAATAGTTGGTTTTCATGTTGGTACCATAATCTAAATTTCATTGTGTGTTTGAAATTGTACGATTAAAATTCTTATAAATTGTCCTACTTAACTTACCTCATGTGATTATGTTGCCATGATGTGTCCTTTGTAATCCTTGAATGTCCTTATTGTGGTGCAAGTTATGAACCTACTATCTTTGGGATGTGTGTGAATATTTTTGCAAATGGTCTTTCCTTCCCTGAATGATTATAGGCTATGAGAGTGTGGGGAATGTGATTTATAACAAATACATTACTATAAAGAAAAATAGGATTAATTATTTTGTGTGTTATATAATTATTAATTTAAATTTTTTATTAAGGTGTGATTAAAGTTGAATTAGACATGATTATTGTGTTAAGTCAATGTTATAAGTTATAATGTTAAAAGATAGTTATTAAATAAGAAAGTTTAGGAATTTAGGGTTTTTGTGTAGATTTTACATGAACTCTTCATACCATTATGTAAAATAAACACTTCAATTTTAGTTACATGGGTTAACATTAAGTCATTCCTAGAAATCTATGAGTTATTTTGGGGATGCATGTATAACTTTGTTAAGCTAATTATGATTACATATAGTTTGATAGAGATATTTGGGAGGTTTGGTTGACTTTAAAATAACATACATGAGAATAAGATGGTGGAAGAAGTGCTTGGATACACACAACAATAGAGAAAGAAGAAAAAAAGAAAAGAGAGAAAATAAAGGGGTTCAAGGAATATTTGGAAGGAACATTACCAGTTGGGCATAGCCATGATCTTTACCAAGTAGGAGTTTTTGTTGGTTAAATTTTAATTTAGTATTTAATGAATTAAATCAAAAAATTGGTAAATATTTATTGATTAGGGGTTTCATTTTTCATTATTGAGAAATTTTAAAAAAATAGAGGGTTATATATTTAACACTAGGGATGGGATTGGCCCATCCATAAAGCCAAATATATGACTCTAAAACCCTAGTGAAAATGGCTATGTATCCTAAATTCATTAACAAAATAATTAATTTGATGGTTATATAAAAATTCTATGTAGTTTATAATGACTAGCATAATTATAGAAATCTTAAATGAGCTATGTAAATATTAATAGATGACACTTACAAGGTAGAAAACCCTACATATGAAACCCTAAGTAAAATTTTAAGGTAGATTGATTGTTAATTGAGTTTAAATGTAGACTCTATTTTGGGTTATGTTTAGTCTTAAATATAATATTGAATCATTTATTTCACATACAAAAAAATATTGGGTTATTTTTTGTTTAAATCAGGTCATAATTTTGTAACAATAACTTGAGTTAGGGCAAAACTGTGTATGAGGTTAGTCTCAAATGAAAAATTATAGTGAAATAAGAAGTTATAAAATCATAATCAGATTGAAAATTTTCATATAAATTAACTCAGCTTTAGGATTTCCATTCTAATTAAATTAATATGAGGGTTGGATTAATTCTTCTTGTTAAGCTAGTGAATAGGAAATGAAAATCATATGTATAGATATGTATGATATTACTCATATATAATATGGGTCATGGACAAGTATATTGATGACCTGTTGATATTCCTATATCTATATATATGTATACTAAGTTAAATTTCATGGTTCCTTTATTTACATATAAGGATGTGTCTATAATGTGATTCAAACCTTAAAAATCTTTAAAGTTTTTATTGTCTGATGAATGGGTAACTACCATAGTTATTCTAGAAGTTTCATTTTGTGCGATTAGTGAAAAGGATAAAATGCATATCAATTGGTAATATTGTGTAAACTTGTATATATACTCACACTTGTATTAAGAAACTATAGAATGTTTTATTTTAACCCATAGAGTATAATTATATAAACCCATTCCTATATTTGAATATGTATGTATGTGTATGTGAATGTGTATGTGTGTGTGTGTGTGTGTGTGGCTATGTCTAGAAGTGATTGTGTATTGTTTGATATAATAAATTAATAACTATTTTATTTATGGAAATATAATGAAACTACCATACTAAATTTAATCTTAGTTGGGTATTGGAAAATAAAATAATACTGTTGTGTGTTTGTATATGCATGTGTGTGTGTGTGTGTGTGTGTGTGTGTGTGTGTGTGTGTGTGTGTGTGTGTGTGTGTGTGTGTGTGTGTGTGTGTGTGTGTGTGTGTGTGTGTGATACTCATGATTTTTTTTTAGAATGTTATTCTAATTTGAGTATACCATATGTTCATATGCATATATTGATGGAAAATTAAATGAGTTATATGTAGTATCAAAGATGTAGTAATGTATTTTTTTTACCTAAACTAATAATGCTAAACTTATAAGTGAATTTAAAAAATTCTAGAATCTTCTAAATGTTTAATATTTGAAAATTTTAGATCAATACATTTTCCATTGAATGGTTTATTAACATATTATTTATGAAATTAGGAAAGTGGAAATAAATTGGTTTTATAATTATTTAAGAAATAATTCTATATGGATAAATAACATTAAGTGAAAGGTTGCATGTAAAGAATTTAGAAACTTGATGTTTAATCTTACTTAAATGGTGTGATTGTCTTGATGATTAAACTTACCTAAATGGTATGATTATCTTGATGTTTAATCTTACCTGAATGTTATGATTTTATTTATGTTTAATCTTACCTGAATGGTATGATTTTCCTAGAATTTGGTTATATTGTGTTATAGATAAAATTAGTTGTTTAGCAATATCAAATTACATTTGTTAGATTAAAATTTAATCAATGAAAGAATATTATACTAGTACATAATGTAGCATTTAGTAAAACCCAATGGGGTTGTTACATAAATCCTTAATATAACACTTTCAATTCACTCATATAAATTCATCACCATATCATCCTCAATCCAATGATCAATTTGATGTTACTAATAAAGGAATAGAGAATATATTGACTAATATAGTTATCATCAATATAAAATATTGGGAAACCAAGTTACAAGTAGTGTGGGGATACAATACAACATGGAATACCACCACAATATTTTCACCATTTTAACTTGTGTATGGGAAAAATCCATTACTGCCAATTTAATTTGAGAATAGCAATTGAGGTAGGTATAGATCTATATGAGGCACAAATAGATATAATTCTTCAAATAAATGAAATTTATGAGATGACACTAGAGGAATTACAAATAAAAAATAAAAAAAATTCAATATCATAGGAAAGCATGGCATGATAGGCACATCAAGGAAAGTAAATTAAAGGGTGGATATTGGGCCTTTCTATATGATTCAAATTACAAACATTTTAATGGAAAACTTTACACAAGGTGGCTAGGTCCATACCAAGTAGAAAATATTTTTGATAATGGATCAGTTCAATGACACCTAATTGATGTAAATAAGAGAACACTCTTATTCAATGGGCATAGATTGAGACTTTATCATCAACCTCTAAGTAAATATGAGTTCCTCAAATAGATTCAATATCAAACCAAGTCTAGTTATAGGGAAGAAAATTATTCTTCCATTATAACTGATGACTGATATTTGGAGTCCAATAAAGGAGGGGGAATGAAAACTAGTAAATGACAACCTATTCTCCAAAAATTGTTAAAAATGCAAAAAAAAAAAAAGTGAAAATTTGAAAACCATCAAATGACAACTTTTCAAGGAACAAACTAATACAAAATTATTTCTTGTGATTGATTGTATAAACTTTGAATTAACTCATGTGGTATTTTTATCTTAGGACAAGTGGTAACCTCAAGATCAAATACAAAATCATAGGTAATTTAAAGTGTTTTTTTAATTTATTTTTATATGTGTAAGAATATTTCTAAGTTATTAATATGTCATCTGATCCACTTCCAAAATAATTTTTTTCTTGCATTGGGACATAACAAAAAGGGTCTCCTATATAGGTATTTTTAAACATATAAATAAATGTCTTTTCTAAAAAAGGCATGTTGTACCATTTGGATGTCTTTTCCAAATGCAAAAAGTGGTATGATGTCATCATGGTGACATAATCCATGTAATAATTAGGAACACAATTTTTTTAATAAAATCATCATGAAGATGATAACTCAATCCATGTAGTAAATCAAGTAAAAACTTGATTACAAGGTTTTGCATGATGAAAATGATAAGGACAAATTTGGGAACATTTTCAAACCATCCCACACATATAAAAACCATTCTTTCCTTCCAAGATAATCCTATATCATGAGTTATCCAAGTTATGATGTATGTCTAGAACTAAAGTGAATTGATTAGAAACCTATCTAAGACATGTTTTGATTTATCGAATAATTCTCTATTAATTTTAATAAGAAATGTTACTTGTATGAACTTCTACACGCCTTTATTTCTTTTTAAAAAGACTCTTAAGAGTGTTGAAATCTTTGGTAAGCTAATAAAATGGGACAAAAAGAAATCTACACATGAGTCTATAGACCTTTTATTTGAAGATGAGGTAGTAGATGTTATTTTTGAAGAGGATATATGGTTGGAATTAATCAATAAATTATAGGGTTATGATGAACAACTTGTTAAGTAATTTATCATCAATATCAAGGGAGAGCATACTAAGGTAAGATTCATTAAAATCCTAGTTATTAGAACTATTATCAGTCATATTTTAGGAATATAAAATGTAGGGATAAGAATCTCTGGGAGGAACACATTGAATGACTTAATTTAAAAATTTCACGAAGAGGGAGATGTTATGCCTAAACTAATTGTTAGACCTCAAGGTATAACCAAAACAACTAATATGGAAAAACTACTATAACCATAGAAAAAAACTACATTTTAGGTTATCAAATACTTTTGATGGTTAGTATGGCTCCCTTGGGTGTGATGATGCCATGAGAATTATTACCCACCTAAAGTAAGGAATTTATAACCCTAAGTGGAGGGTCAATTTACCATAATTCCTCTATGT
Organism: Torreya grandis; assembly: GCA_037957365.1. Classification (NCBI taxonomy): domain Eukaryota; kingdom Viridiplantae; phylum Streptophyta; class Pinopsida; order Cupressales; family Taxaceae; genus Torreya; species Torreya grandis. The sequence continues at coordinate 3,386,878 of JARHVA010000941.1, forward strand.
ATCCATCAAATCTATGGAAGATAAGAATGTACAAGGAATAACCTATATTAGACATCATGGGCTCATCTAGCTAATATGTTAACATCACTCCCTAAAGTAACCATATGGAGAAGTTTCATTCAAATAATTAAAGAAGGAACATAAGATAAAGATAAGGCCTTTGTATTCATCCCTTAAAACTAAATTTGGCACAAAAAGGGGAACTTCTAGTGAATATCCATCTATAGAATTAGTTAGAAAAATAAAATAAAAATCAACAACATCTAAGGTAAGCTCTAAGTAAAATATAGAGTTATCTACCACCCAAGTACCTATTTAAGATATCTATGATAAAGGAGAGGAAGATCTAAATATATCATATCCCAAGCTCCTTAGGATAAGTATAAAATAAAAGACTTCGAGAGAGGATTCTAAATCATAAACCCTACCAAAAATAAGAAGGAAAATCATATCTAATGATAAGGATGATGATGATATAAGTATTGTAGAGAATATCAATAGTCTCAACCAAGGACAACCTACTAGATCTTTAGAGATAGTATAATAATCTACAAAAGATAAGGTTATGAAATAACCCTCAATTAGAATTGAGGAGTTATTAGTTATGGAAAAAAAAAAATTAGTTGTGTCAAAATCATTTTTAGTTGAAGAATCTATAGAGGAAATCCTTATACCATCTTCATCCAAGCTACCATTGGATAAGGCCAAGGATATAGCTATAGAACAAGAAGACACTGAATCTCCTAGCCATAATGGAGAAGAGTAAATACACTAATTTAATAAGGGATAAGGCAACCATAAGACAAAAATAAGAATAGATATCATTCCTCAAGATGAAATTATAAGGTAAGGAAAACACTATCTTATCTTTGAAAAAATAATTAGAATAATCTAAGTTTCAATGTTTTCATAAAGATGGTGAGAAATATTTTTTAAAGGAAGAGTAGTAGAGCCTAGAGAATAAGTAGACCAATGGTTATAAACACAATTATCATATGACAATGTCATGGACACTTAGAAAGAAACTTGTCAAACTTTAAAGGCAATCAAGGTAGAAAATAGGAAGTTAAGGAAAGACCTTGAGGAAGAGAGAAGATAGAAAAAAAATATAATCCTCCCTCTAAGTATCTTGTGAACAAGGGGATAAACTCTTGGCTTGTTGTTGACCATTTTCTGTCCAACAGGCCAAAATTAGTCCCCTTCTCTCCCTACTATTTTGAGCCAATTCTTTTTTTGATTTTGCACAAGTCTAGAAATTTCTATGGACTCTGCAGTCCCATTTCTATGGACTCTGAAGAGAATTTCTATGGACTCTGCAGGCCCATTTCTATAGACTCTACAAAGAATTTAGATAGACTCTATAGAGAATTTTCATGGACTCTACAGGAAACAAATGGTTTCCCAAAACTTAGGCACAAAATGGACAAGTGCTTGGTCCAACAGTCAGTTCAACAACTTGGTTCAAAAGAATGGTTCAATGAGAAGGTTCAATAGTGTCTCTTGAAGGACAAGTGCCCTTGTGGAGGGAACTTGGTTGGTGAGAGTACCGAAGTAGATTTATTGAAGGGAACTTTTTGAAGGCAGTCAAAGGAAAATACAAAGACATAATTCCTTCAGACTTTTATCTGAAGGAATTCCTTTGGAAAACAAGTTTGAGGAAATTTGGAAGGGCTACGAATGAAAAAAAATCATGAAAAAGGACTTAAGGAAAAGGTAAAGGCATAAATTGATTTCTTTCAGACTTTTTTTTCGAAGGAATTCCTTCAAATAAAAAGTCTGGAAAAATTTAGAGGAAAGGCTGTGGGAAGAAAACTCGAAGAATTGTTGGAAGTCAAAAGAAGTGGTCAAAACAATTCTTGCAGACTTTTTGTCTACAAGAAAAGTAGTAGAGAGAAAATCCATGAAAAAAGTGGCCAAGGGAAAAGACCCAGGGAAATAAGCAAAAAGCAAAGGGAGAAATCCTTTGAAAAAAATGTTCGAAAGAATTCCTTCAGACATTTTGCCTGAAGGATTTCAAGACCAAGGAGCTGAAGGACCCCAAAGGGTAGGTACCCTTGTGGGGGACTCTCAACCAAAATGAAGTGAAATTTCTCCAAAGCTAAAGGGACACTTTCCCTTTAGGTTTGATCAAGATAAAAGGACTGAAGGAATTGCCAAGGATGGTGACGTCTCTTAAGCCATCAATTTTAGGGAAATAAACTAGTCGTTGGTTGAAAAATGGTGACAGGTCTGTGAATGTCAATTTTATAGCAGAGAAATAGCCATTTGATCTTTAAATTCTTGAGTGCCAACTAGAAAAGAGCCCAAAGAGCAAAGAGACAAAGAGACAAAAGCCAGCAAAAGAGAAAACTAGGAAAAGATGATGGTAGGAAAAGACAAAAGTTGAGAATGAACTCAATGACCTGCTAATAAAAGAGCCCAAGGGGCCAAAAGAGTCAAGAAGATAGCCCCCAAGGGCCAAAGGAGCTAGAAGAGACAAGGCAAGGAAAAGGCAAAAGAGCCAAGTGCAGAAATAGACAAAATAGTCTAAGTGGCAAAGGAAGGCATCAACTCAAGGAGTTATTCCAGCGGTTGGAGCAGTGCTTGCCAAGTGGTCATCATGGGATGCAAATAGTGAATGACATGACCCATTTTTCTCCATTTTGAATTTATGAGTGGACAAACTGTGTGGGTGCCTTCAAGGAGTAGTCTTGTTTCTGGACAAAGGCTATGGCCTATGTTCTTAAATGCCTGAAGTCAGAATCAAAGCTGACACAACATTTATATTTCAATGGCTTCTTCTTCCCAATGCCCTCAAAATGCACATGGACCACTTTTCAAAGGGCACCAAAAATATTTTTCAAAAGAGGCACCTTTTTTCTCTCTTCTCCATATATATATATATATATATATATATATATATATATATATATATATATATATATATATATATATATATATATATTGTAACTTCTCATTTCTAAAATCCTCTTTCACATTGTAAGGTGAAGCCTTGGCAATTTTCACCTAGAATCAATAAAAAATGCATTTTACCTCTATTATGGTTAGATATTTCTCTGAGTGTGTCTGAGTGTTAGTCTTGTGTTTGGTCATTACTTCTTAATGCTTTCATAGGGTTGACACCAATGCACCTAGTTTCTATAAGGTGCCATTCTTACAAGTGACAAGAAGAGCTATACCTAGAGCACAAAGGCATAAGGAGGTTACTAGATAGTGTGCTTTTCCTACAACACCTATGGTAAGTCTCTTTTCTATGTGTTCCATTAAAGACTCCTTGTCAAGCTTCCTGAAGTCTAGTCCTTTTACCAGTTAAAGTGTATGTACATGTTTTTATGGTTCAAAGTGTGAGTGTGAGTATGTCAAAATTATTTGGTGCATCACCCTTTTAGATTAGGTTTTATTTTCCTATAATCTATCTCCCTTTTCAACTCCCCCATTATATATATATATATATATATATATATATATGTATGTATTAGAACTTATTGGAATAACTCAGATGCATCAAAGGGAGCTAGCCCTTATCTAGAGACTCTCTCCCCAATTTTGTCAGGCCCATAGGCAAGAGGGGAGTTTCAATTCTGATGCGTCGAAGACAAGAGCTCATTCTCCTATCAAGGCTGCAATCCACTACATCAACAATTTTTGGTATGCCCGATGGGACTCAATTTTTACACTTAGTAAAGTCTTAGGATTGATGTTGGTCTTGTTACAAGAAAATCAAACATTTTTAGCATCTGGTGACTCCACTGGTAAGAGCTTCATTTTTTGATCAAAGACCAGTCTGACCTTCTATGCCTAAAATCACCATGCGGTCTACTACTAAGGGTGTCCCTTTTGAATTCATTGAATTTCCTTTAAACTTAGCAAAGCAACTGAGATTTGAGAGGACCCATCCTTATTCAACAAACCACTTCCCCAAACTTTCTATAAAGAACACCTATCCAAGAAGGCTACGGTTGCATCCTGTCATAGCTATGGCATTACCCTTTATGACTTTTCATGGTTAGAGTCCTTTGAATCTCTAGCATTATGACCCAATTCTAGGAGTAGTCCTCAAAATTATGCCTCCCTTTGATGGAGAAGGGGCCATTATAGTTATTAAACACATCAAAAATATTGCTAACCTTTGCAATATTCACAATGTTACTGAGGAGAATATTGCAATCAAATTACTGGCATTGTCTCTCAAGGGAAAAGCTCTAGACTAGTATGAGACTTTACCCATAAATTTAGTCAGTTCTTGGAATGAATGGGCACTCTCTTGATGAACTATTTTGGGGAGAAGAGTGACCACCTCTCACTTATCGAGTAGCTGACTATAATGAAAAGAGTTCCACATGAATACATGCATGATTTCAACAATCATTTTTAGAAGCCATTGGATAGAATTCCCATTCTAGTAAAGTTGACTCCTGGCTATGATTTCTTGTATTACTTAAGATAATTAAATAGTGATATCAATGTTATGATATATTCCATGGGAGGACATGTGCTAACTGCCACCTATGACATAGCTATAGTGGCTAAGAATTGCCTAGTACAGGCTCGGAAAATAACGCCTAGACCTCATATGACACTTTTACCTAAAATTTTATCTCTAATTTAGACTACTACTCCCACCTTAGCTCTTTTGCCTAGTACAAAAAAGCCAGCTGCTACTTCATCAAATGAACTCCATGAAGTCAAAAGTCTATTGCAAAATGTGACAAATGAACTAGTGGCTATTAAAAGGTAGCAAGCTCAAAATAGCTGACCAAATCAAGGATATCAATAGTATGGTCAAACAAATAGACCCCCTTTCCAAAATTAAAATCAAGGGTAGGGTCAATTTAAATAAACCAAACCTTTTCAAGGCTACAATCTAGGTCCCCCTTCATCATCCAAGGCTATGGTGCATGTTTAAAATAATTTGGTGCAAGAATAACCAAGTTGTTCAACCATGGGATATGGTCAAGATTAGACTATTTATACAAATGAAATTACAAGTCAATAGCCAAATGTTTAAGATAATCAAGTAGCTACCCAATTCTAAGGTTTTGAGGATTCAATGCAACTCAACATGAGCAGCAGTCAAACTCAGCCTGATTCTACTCTCATGAATCACCTAGAAGGTGAGTTCTATGTAGTCAATTACATGGGTAGTATGAATCATCAGGGTGACTGTGTCATAGCCAACAAAAGACTCAAAAGGAGAGTAATGGAAGAATCTCATGCCACTACCCAAATGTCAACAATACCTTCTTCATCACACAAAAACCAAAGAATTCCAAACTTCAAACTACCAGTTGTACCTTTAACTCCTCAACCTGTGCCTTAGGCTGTAAATAATCCCAAAGAAATTTTGAAGGAAGGCACCCCTTGAGTCAATGTGGTAGATCAAATGAAGAAGCTAAAAATGAACATCTCCTTATGGGATTTGTTTTAAATACCAAGGCAAAATGACATGCTGCAAAAGGAATTGCATGAGTTGAATGAACAAGATGTCTTAACAAAAGCTGATAATGTTTTGGTGATGAATGGACAACCTTCGACCTCAGGGCAGGTCATGAAAGAAGAAAAGGTTCCCCACTTTTATTTGTCCTTGGTCATAGGATATTTCTTGGTGCATAATTACATCACTGGCAGTGGAGCAAGCACCTCGGTGATGCCCAAATGTATAGCCAACAAGCTAGGGTTGAAATATGAAGAGATAACTAAGGGAGTCTAGCAGCTAGATGGAACACCAAAAAAGATAGTTGGGGTGGTGAAAGGTTTGAGCTTGATGCTACATGCTTGCCTGACCTTCTCATTTCCTCATGATGTGGTAGTGGTGGATGTCCCTCCTTACTTTACATCCAAAATAGGTAGCTACCTAAAAGTGAACTGGTCTTATCTAGTTTTTAGAACCAAGTATGGGACTAAAGTTAAGATTAAATATGAGCCATTCCATAGAGATCAGTTGGAACCATACTCTCGTAAGGCAGCAAATGTTAGCTATGCCATTATTAACCAAGAAGATTTTTAAGTAGATCAATCTTCATCATCTACACTTGAAGGAGTTATAGACTTACTCTTAGATGAATGGGGAAATGACAACTTCAAGCATGATCATTACAAATTCATCGAGTAGGTAGGCCTTGGAATTTATTACATGCATGAAGATGGTACTTTTTTACCAAATTTGATGAAAGTGAGCCAAGAATGGTAGCTATTCTTTGATGGTTCAAGAAGTAAGATGGGAACTAGTGGTGGAGCGGTGCTAGTTTCTCCATCAAAGGAAAAATACTTTTCAGCTTTTTGGTTCTAATTTTCCTACACATGAAATTTTGTGGAGTATGAAACCCTCATCCATGGTTTGGATTGCATGAGAAAAATAGGAATCAAAGAGCTATAAGTTTTTGGTGATAGTGAGATGATTGTAAATCAGGTAAGAGGCCAAAATTTGACAAAGAATTCTTTACTAAAGTCCTATAAACATAGGGCATGGGACTTACTGGAAAATTTCTTTGCTTTCAATATTACCTCCATTCCTAGAGAGCAGAACAAGCAAGTAGATAGGCTAGCAGTAGTTGGTGCCTATTTTTATATCCTTAGGGAAATAGGCTGAGACCACATCTCATGCCACTTGAAGGTAGTAATCCAGCCCTCTGTACCTGACAACATCACCAATTAGTAGGTCTTTGATAGTGACCAACAAATAGCACTCTTCTTGCAAGAAGAAGCTGAGTTTGCTACAAAAAACTAGGTTAAGCTACATCAACAATATGGTAACCAAATTGTTCAATTGAAGAACAATAAACTCCGTAAAGGTCTAATCACTCTAGAGAGTATCTTCAATGGAGATGACCAATTGAAAAGTGATAAGGCATTCATCACAATAAAGGAGGAGCACCATGAGAAGGTTGAAATATTTAAAGATAAGTTACTTTCACTTGGGAAAGTATGCACAGACTATGAAAGGTAGGCCTTCATCTTATTGTGCCAAGAGTTTTTTTAATGTCTTCACTTGGGAGTATAGTGATTTGAAGGGTTTTGACCCAAGTCTAGCCTAAAATACAATTGAGCTAGAAGAAGGTGCCAGGCCAATCAAGCAAAAGCAAAGGCTTGTCAACCCAATGATTGAGCCTCTCATGTGGAAGGAAATCACCAAGTTGATTGACTCCAGGATAATATTTCCAATCAAACACTCTTCTTGGCTAGCTAATCTTGTTTTTGTCCAAAAAAAGAATGGGGAGATCAGACTGTACAATGATTTTAGAGACCTCAATAGAGTCTCTTCGAAAGACCATTATCCTCTCCTAAGCATGGAGTAGATCCTTCAAATGGTGATAGGTAGCAAGCATTTCTCCCTCTTAGATGGGTATTCATGATATAATCAGATTTTAGTGAAAGATTGTGACCAACACAAGACAACCTTCACTACCAAATGGGGGACATTTGCTTACAAGAAAATTCCATTAAGACTATCTAATGCTAGTGCCACCTTCCAATAAGCCATGGACATGGCCTTTCGAGGCTTGATAAATAACACTATGCTTGTATATCTGGATGATGTGACAATTTTCTCTAAGGAGGTGAGCCAACACATGAAACACCTCAGACAAACCTTTGAGAGGTACAGAGAGTTTGGTATCTCTCTTAACCCAAGGAAATGTGTGTTTTCTATCCATGAGGGGAAACTCCTTAGCCACAATATTTCTAAGGAAGGCTTAACTATTGATCTAGAGAGAGTTCACTCCATCTTAGAGCTGTCCTTGCCTAAGCACAAGAAAGGCCTACAAAGCTTCTTTAGCAAAATAAATTTCATCTAGAGATTTATCCCATATTTTGTGGAGGCAGTCAAGCCATTGACCTCTATGCTAAGGAAGGGTGAAGAGTTCATGTAGACAGCACAAAGAGAGGAAAATTTCAAAGAGATTAAGCATGCCATAGTCCAAGCTCCTATTTTGATCAGCCTTGACTTCACCAAAGATTTCAACCTCTACACCTTCGGTAATGAAGAGTTAATCTTGACCATGCTTACCCAAGCAAATGGTGATAACCTTGAGCAACCGATTGCATTTTTTAGCCAAGGCCTAGAGGGTTTTGAGGTTAGATACACATATGTGGAGAAGCAAGTCCTTGCGGTCATATGGAGTATGAAGAAATTTAGGTATATGTTGTCCAATAGAAGAATTCACCTCATGGTTCCACATCTTAGCATCAAGGATTTCTTGATCAACTGAGACCTGAATGAAAAGAGAGCGAGGTGGATCACTAAGGTGATCGAATACAATGTGGATATCAAGATCACCAAACTGGTAAGAGGAAGAGGCCTGTGTGAGCACCTTTTTCAGACTTTAAGTAGCAAAAAGAGGACAATATGCTAATTCATGATGAAACTATAATAGAAGAACTAACTGTCATGAAGGATTGGACATCAGACTTGAGGCATTTCCTTCTCACTAGTGAGTGCCCACAAGGCCTTGATAGGACCAAGAGGAGATATTTTAGACTCTAGTGTCTCTCTTATGTCCTGATTGATGGAGGGCTATTCAGAAGGGATCTCTTAAGAGTCCTTTTAAGGTGCTTAGACCCAAGTCAAGCTGATAGGGTGATGTCTGAGTTCCATGATGGAGCAACTGATGGTCATTTTGCTCCTAGGGCTACAAGAGCAAGAATAATGAGAGCTGCTTACTTCTGGCCTACTCTATTTATGGACACCCATGCCTAGGTATGAAAGTGCTAAAAGTGTGTGTTATTTGATGGGAATCAATGGTTGGCTACCATGCCTTTATAACCTATTCAGGTAGAGAAGCTATTCATGCAATGGGGCCTTGACTTCATAGGGATGATTAACCCTCCCTCCAGTGTTGGACACAAGTGGGTCCTGACTGCCACTAATTATTTCACAAGATAGGTAGAGGTTGTCACTTTGAAGGAAACCAATGAAAGTGCAGTCCTATATTTTTATGAAGACCTATTAGTAAGGTTTAGAGTTCTAACTATCGTAATCTTAGATAATGCATTCACTTTTTTGGGAACTAAAACAAGTGAATGGGTGTTAAGATATGGTATATATCTTAGCACTTCACCTAACTACTACCCATAGGGGAATGGGCTGGCTGAATCTACAAATAAGAATCTAATCAAGATCATCAAGCAAATAATGGAGGAGAATCAGAGGACTTGGCATGCCAAGTTGAAAATAGCCTTGTGGGTAGATAGGGTCACCCCAAAGAGGGCAATTGGTAACTTGCCATCATGCTCATATATGGAAGGGAAGCTAGGCTCCCCATTTCACTTGAGTTACCAACCTTGGACCTTGATCGCTAGCTATAATTAAAAGAAGGCAATAACATGAAGGTTAGGCTATGCAAGCTGATGGAGCTCCAAGAGATAAGAGACCAGGCTATGGCTTTTATGAGGAGCTACCAATAACAGATGAAGAGACACTTTGACAAGAAATCTTCATCAAAAGGTTTTGCTAAAGGAGACATCATCTTGAAATGGGATGAGGACTGAGCTAAACCTAGAAAACATGTGAAGTTTGATGCCCTATAGAGTGGTCCATATGTCATCACTTAGTGCAAGTAGCATAATGCATTCTAACTCTCCAGGTTGGATGGTGAACAACTATATATCCCAGTTAATGGGATACATCTTAAGCATCACCACTAAGCCCTTCTTCCATCATGTATATATTTTCCTTGCTTTTTTCCTATTTTCCCTAAGTGCCTTTTACACGTGTTAGTAGTTTTCTTAGTTGTGTGTGTTTTCATTTCCTTTTGGGGTAAACCTTCATGTTTGGTTCTTGGATATCTCAAGGTTGTTGTTAACTTTTTCAAAGTTACATTCTAACTTTGTGCCCAATGGATTTTAAAGCAACTGGTTTCTAAGCATAACATGCATGCTTCCCATAAGAGTCACCAATTTATTGACCATTTTTGGTCCAATAGGCCAAAATTGGTCCCCTTCTCTCCCTACTATTCTGAGCCAGTTCATTTTTGGATTTGCACAAGTGTAGAAATTTCTACAGACTCTATAGGTCTATTTCTATGGACTCTATAGAGAATTTCTATGGACTCTATAGGACCATTGCTATGGACTCTGTAGAGAATTTCTATGAAATCTATAGAGAATTTCCATGGACTCTATAGGAAATAAATGGTTTCCCAACACATAGGCAAAAAATGGACAAGTGCTTGGTCCAACAATCAATTTAACATCTTGTTTCAAAAGAATGGTTCAATGAGAAGGTTTAATAGAGTCTCCTGAAGGACAAGTGCCCTTGCGGAGGGCACTTGGTCAGTGATATTACCGAAGTAGATTTCTCGAAGGGCACTTTTTGAAGGTAGTCAAAGGAAAAGACAAAGACATAATTCCTTCAAACTTTTGTCTGAAGGAATTCCTTCGACAAAAAGTTTGAAGAAATTTGGCAGGGCTACAAATGAAAAAATGTCATGAAAAAGGACTTAAGTCAAAGGCAAAGGCATAAATTGATTTCTTTTAGACTTTTTGTCTGAAGGAATTCCTTCAAACAAAAAGTTCAATGAAATTTGGATGAAAGGTTGTGGGAAGAAAACCTGAAGAAATGCTAAAAGTCAAAAGAAGTGGTCAAAATAATTCTTGCAAACTTTTTGTCTACGGGAAAAGTAGCAGAGAGAAAATCTATAGAAAAAGTGGTTGAGTGAAAAGACTTGGGGAAATAAGAAAAAAGCAAAGGGAGAAATCCTTTAGACATTTTTCCTGAAGGATTTCAAGACCAAGGACCTGAAGGACCCTAAAGGGTAGGCACCCTTATAGGGGACTCTTAGCCAAAATGAAGGGACATTTCTTAAAAGTTGAATGAACAATTTCTCTTTGAGAATGATCAAGAGAAAAGGACCAAAGGAATTGCCAAGGATAGTGACGCCTCTGAAGCCATCAAGTTTAGGGAAATAGACTAGTTTTTGGTTGACAAAGGGTGACGGGCCCGTGAACATAAATTTTATAGTAGAGAAATAGCCATTTGATCTTTAAATTCTTGAGCACCAACTAGAAAAGAGCCCAAAGAGCAAAGAGACAAAGAGACAGAAGCTAACAAAAGACAAAACTAGGAAAATACGATGCTGGGAAAAGACAAAAGTTGAGAATGTACTCAGTGACCTGCTAATAAAAGATCCCAAGGAGCCAACAAGGCCAAGAAGATAGCCCCTAAGGGCCAAAGGAGCCAAAAGAGACAAGGCAAGGAAAAGACAAAAGAGCCAAGTGCAGAAATAGACAAAATAGTCCAAGTGGTGAAGGAAGGCATCGACTCAACGAGTTATTCCAGTGGTTGGAGCAGTGTTTGCCAAGTGATCATCAAGGGACGCAAACAGTGAATGACATGACCCATTTTTCTCCATTTTGCATTTATGAGTAGACAAACCACGTGGGTGCCTTCAAGGAGCAGTCCTTTTTGTGGACAAATGGCATGGCCTATGTTCTTAAACACTTAAATTTATAATCAGAGCCGACACAACATTTATATTTTAGTGGCTTCTTCTTCCCAATGCCCTCAGAATGCACATGGGCCACTTGTCAAAGGGTGCCAAAAGTCTTTTTCAAAAGAGGTGATTTTTTTCTCTCTTCTCCATATATATATATATATATATATATTGTAACTTCTCATTTCTAAAATCTTCTTTCACATTGTAAGGTAAAGCGCTGGCAATTTTCACCTAGAATCAATAAAAAATGCATTTTACCTCTATTATGGTTAGATATCTCTGTGAGTGTGTCTGAGTGTTAGTCTTGTGTTCAGTCATTGCTTCTTAATGCTTTCACAAGGTTGATACCAACACACCTAGTTTCTACAAGGTGTCATTCTTATAGGTGATAAGAAGAGTTGTACCTAGAGCATAGAGGCAGAAGGTGTTGGGATATGAATACCGGAAGCACACAATTGATTACCAAATACAAGCAACTTAATATGCAAAAATAACCAGAATCAACAAGTACCTAGAATCCAAAAATAGCACAAGATATGAGAGACAATACACAACTTGTATTAAAACTCTTGTAGAAAAGATTACAATAAAGAAGATGCCACTTCTTCTCCACCACCTCTTCAGAGGCTTCCCACACCTCAAGTGAACAGTAATTCTCTCCTGAAAGCCCTCTCTCTTAGGTCCCAACACCCAACTCAAATACTAAGTTGGTGTTCACCTTATACCTGTGCTCCATGCACATCACAAGTGCTCCATGCACTCCAAAAGTACAAAAATGTACTCCAAGTAGATCTCCCCTACACCTACAACAACCTACACCTTAATAGACCTTACTTATGGAAGGATCTTCCTTGCCTTCCTCTCTTGCTCTATCTGAGTACACACTATACTCCAAGTAGATCCTGCCTGACTCTACTCCCTATTGTGTTATTGTCCTATTTGATCTTGCACACCTGCAAATCAACCTGGTTCTGCACACCTGTGAACCTTGACCTTGCACACACATACATCTGCATATCAATGATCTTACTTACCATGTAGATCTCCTATATAAGCCATGCTCACTTGATGACCAAGATCATACACTCCTGAAGAACCCTGCTGATTCTCCAAACTAGTGCCCACCTTGGTACTGTGGCACTAGGAAGAACACACCATTGCTCACCTCACACACAAAAGGAGCTTATAATAATGCTCTCTTACTCTCTATCACAAGTTTACAATACAATCCATGAGTCTAATATATATAACTCATCCAAACAATAATTAGATCCGCAGCTCTCAGTCTAAAATTAGCTCTCATCATGCAAACACTTGGTTCGTCAATAACTGCCCGTAATATACTCACAGTCAAACCACACAGGTGACTGACGTTGGTCCCTGTTTGCCTGGAGGTCGCCAACACCGGCCAACATATGACCGATGTCGGTTGCCTTTTGTCCCTTTCTTGCCGACATCAATTGGCTTGACCGACGCCAGTGACTGACACACTCAACAACCTTCTGAAACCTCCTTCCCTACTTGCATCAGTGAAGCTTTTAGCTCCACAACCTAACAATCTCCCACTTGGAGATAAAAAACTGCACTGTACCTATACCTATACCCTATCTAATCTATTTCTTGGCTTGTATCCCTCTTCAAGCTCAATCCTGAAGACAACCCACCACACAACTATGGTGTACTTCCTGTCATTCGAGTACCCTACAACATCTAAACCTACAAACCATGTAGTGAAGTCCTGAACCTAAATAACATAAATCCCTACTGCTGGTCCCTCTCAAATACCTGAGAACTCACTTCTCTGAATTGGCTCCTAACTCTCAGACAACTCCCACTGCTTGGGAAAACTCAGGTCTATACCAGACCTCATGTGATTTCAGACACTAAACTATCTAGCCTTTGGTGTGCTCTGATTCTGCATCCTATGTCTCACCAACACCTGATTCACATCAGCTCTCACTTGAGACAAAATCAACCTGTGATCTCCATGCCTCCCATGCCAAAGAATTTTGCTGCTCCAAATTCTTCATAGCAAACCACTAAACTAATCTTACCCTTAGCTCAATAAAACCCTGTATGTACACTCCTAGTAGCTAACATACCTGACATTGACTAAAGCCATGCTTCGTCCTCCACCTGTCAAAACATATACCACTGTCCTACAGCTCCTCAAGACCATATGACCTAGCCTTCCATCTCACGTGTCTGTTCACTCTATTCTTCAACTAAGGAATCCATTCGTCTCTATGCTTTTCATACCTGTTGGCAACCCTAGCAAATCTCCCATCTGGTTCTGCAATCTCTCAATGCCATGCTTCCACTGTTCTTTGGATCCTTCCTGCTCTGCAGTAAGCAACGAGTGTAAAGAAGAGGAACAACAAATTTGAGGCCTACTTACATCTTCAATCCTCCATATGGGTGTTTGAGACTCCTTGACAGCTTGCTGTCCACCCAAAATTTGTTACAGTGACCGATCTCGGCCACCACATAGTCTGCATCCAACCGACATCAGTTCCCATGCGCCTGTCCCTGACTACCAACCTACCAACATCAGTGTCTCCTTCTGCCAACATTGGTCCTTGTGACTGAATTCAGTCTTACCTACTGCTAATGTTGGTTTTCCTACTGATGCAGGTACCTATGTTTCCTATGAGTGATGACTTTTTACCCATGAGCTCCTTTGAATTAATCCCCATGTCCAAACTGCCCTACTCAGAAGTATCCAGCCCCATCCACTGGTCTCTATCTACCATCTCCTCCAAGAACACCAAGGCTTTCTAGTTCTTAAGACTGTCAAATATATCTGTCTTCCACTTAAAAACTTGCATCTCCTTCCTGCTCATGTGACCAAGCCTACGAAGCCACATCTCCGCAATAAAAGAAGAATCAATAATATAAACAAGTAGATAAAGAGTACCTATTTTCTTACCACTAGCTAATTCAAGTGTATCCACTGTGAGAGTTCTTGTGCATCTCTCATCACCCAACCTTTCTGATGAAATTAGCCATATCTCCAAACCTGGGACCTGCATGACCTCCTTCAACACCTATGTGTTGGCCTCTGCCTGCAATTTTAGCTTCACTTCCCCTTTGTCAATTCTTTGGCAAGGCTTACCAGCTCCTCTATCCGGGGCTGCATGGAAAGAGGCAACCGAATCTGTTATCCAAGATTTAACTTTATCCAAGAAACCTCCTAGAGCATCCTGTGCCACATCCCCTGCAACATCTACTTCTTCAGTTCCTTCTTGCTGATCTTCTAACAACCAACAATCTTCTTTTACCTACTCTTTCTTTCCATCAGACCATAAGTGACCATCTATGCTTTTCAAATCCTCCATTCTTAGCTTACTTTGATCTATCATTGCTCTACTATGTTGGGATATGAATACCAGAAGCACACAATTGATTACCAAATAGAAGCAACTTAATATGTGGAAATAACCAGAATCAACAAGTAACTAGAATCCAGAAATAACACAAGATATGAGAGACAATACACAACTTGTATTAATACTCATACAAAAAAGAATACAATAAAGAAGATGCCACTTCTTCTCCACCACCTCTTCAGAGGCTTCCCACACCTCAAGTGAACAATAATTCTCTCCTCAAAGCTCTCTCTCTCTTAGGTCCCAACACCCAACTCAAACAATGAGTTGGTGTTCACCTTATACCTATGCTCCACGCACTCCACAAGTGCTCCACGCACTCCACAAGTACTCAACGTACTCCAAGTAGATCTCCCCTGAACCTGCAACAACCTACACCTTAATAGACCTTACTTATGGAAGGATCTTCCTTGCCTTCCTCTCTTGCTCTATCTGAGTACACACTGTACTCCAAGTAGATCCTGCCTGATTCTGCTCCCTATTGTGTTGCTGTCCTATCTGATCTTGTGCACCTGCAAATCAACCTGGTTTTGCACACCTGTGAACCTTGACCTTGCACACACATACATCTGCATATCAATGATCTTACTTACCATGTAGATCTCCTATAGAATCCATGCTCACCTGATGACCAAGATCATACACTCCTGAAGAACCCTGTTGATTCTCCAAACCAATACCCACCTTGGTACTATGGCACTAGGAGGAACACACCATTGCTCACCTCACACACAGAAGGAGCTTATAATATTTCTCTCTTACTCTCTAGCACAAGTTTACAATACAATCCATGAGTCTATTATATAGATCTCATCCAAACAATAATTAGACATCCAATTACAATAATTAGATCCGCAACTCTCAGTCTAAAATTAGCTCTAAACATGCAAACACTTGGTTCGTCAACCAACTGCCCGTAATATACTCGCAGTCGAACCACACAGGTGACCGACGTCGGTCCCTGTCTGCCTGGAGGTCGCCGACGCCGGCCGACATATGACCGACGTCGGTTGCCTTCTGTCCCTTTCCTGCCGACGTCGGTTGGCCTGACCGATGCCGGTGACTGACACACTCAGCAACTTTCTGAAACCTCCTTCCCTGCTTGCATCAGTGAAGCTTTTAGCTCCATAACCTAATAGAAGGAGGTTATTAGACAGTGTGTTTTTCCTTCAGTGCCTATGGTAAGTCCTTTTTTTGTGTGTTCCATTAAAGCTTGCCTGTCAAGCTTCCTACAGTCTGGTCCTTTGACCAGTTAAAGTGTATGTACGTGTTTTTATGGTTTAAAGTGTGAGTGTGAGTAGGTCAAAATTATTTGGTGCATCACCCTCTTAGATTAGGTTCTATTTTCCTATAATCCTTCTCCCATTTTAACCACCCCATTATATATATACATACATACATATATATATATATATATATATATATATATATATATATATATATATTAGCACTTACTGGAATAACTCAGATGCACCAAAGGGAGCTAGCCCTTATCTAGAGACTTTCCGCCCAGTTTTGCTAGGCCCATAAGCAAGAGGGGAGTTTCCATTGAGATGCATGGAAGACAAGAGCTCAGTCTCCTATCAAGGTGCAATCCACTATGTCAACACTTGTATAATTCCTACTTCTAAGTATGGTATCTTTCTCGAAGACTAGTTATATATATGCTAATTTTTTATAATTTCATGTGGGATACCTCATGATTTAGAAGATGATAATGAATTTATGAAAGTTTATCACACTAGTACCTCTGAGTAGAAAAATATTTTGTGTGAGTTATATTTATGTAATTTTATTTTAGGGCACATGTATTCCTTCATAATTAACCTATATGTAAGGGAAGTATAGATTAAATATTTCACCTCCACCATGAAAAATCATATTTATTTGATAGAAAAAATATAATAACATTTTTTAAAGTTCAAAACTATTGGGATATATATGCATCCTAATTTTCATAATCTAGGTAAGTTGGTTGTAGATTTTTGAGGTCTTCTATATATCCCTAAGATTATGGAACAATTGCAACACATTATGAGGAAATAAACTATCATTTTTATAAATATTATCAACATCATTTTAATACCACCTTTTTTGCATATGATCAAAGATGGGATACATTCAGTATTCATTTTAAAATAAGGGAGGTTATTTCCCCCAACAACCCCAAATGGTGTCTATAATGAGCCAGATCTATCATAACACTCATAAAACAAATTGAGAAAACATTGGAATTAATGTATAGGTATGTGATATAGGCCACCATTTATATTAGTCATATGCCCTCATGGAAAAATATAGTAGCTCAGGTATAAGAATAGTTTGACAGGTAGAAAATGAAGGTTAGAATATATAATAATTATATAAACATATCAAAACTACATTATGATACCTATTATGACACTTATGACCTCGAAAAAAAAGTGGGAGATATTTTATATACTATATAACATAGGGGTTCTTATCTTACAAGAGGACTTTCAAAAGGTAAGGTGTGGGGGAAACGACGAGCCCATAAAATGGCTCCTTGTATCAAATAAATAACCTCATTTTATATAAAATAACCTTCTTTTTGTGTGGATTTTGATGTAGATTATATAAATTATTTTTAATATAAAGTATAAATGAGTAATTTTACCTTGATTATTTTATGTTAGTTAATGTTTCCTATTTACACTACTTTGTTTTAATCTTTTGCATAAAAATCCACTAGTTTTGTATATACATGTCATATATGTGCACTGTAAACATGTACTATGTTTTGGAAAAGTAAAATGAATTTATAGAACCATTTAAATCCATCATATAACATATCAAAATGGATCCAGTGATCCCCAGGTTGGCTCTAGAGTCCATCATTCTAGTTCCACGGTCCATTGGTCTAGCTCTAGAGTCTATTAGTCTGGCTCCACCAAAAATGCCTAGAATTACTTTAAAATTATCTAGACCAGCTCATGTGACCTCAAAGAGCTTGATGAAGAATTTTTTGATGCATGTGCATCATTATTTAAACCATGCATGCTTGATCAAGGGAATTTAAATCTATTTTGGGACATTTCCAATGTTCATGTATAAAGCTAATAAAGATAGTATTCCTATTTTTAGACATAGTATTTATAGAAAATTTTCTTACATAGATATGAATATTATAGAGAATATTAGATACCAAAATGAATATAGTTAAAAATACATAAGACATTATAAGTAATAGTAGCTAATAATTCCACATATAGACTTACACAAGCACTATTCCACTATTTTTACCATTGAAATGTGGAAGGAGGTTATAGTATTTTATATTTTAATAAACAAGATTCTATTCATAAATAATTTTTTTTATAAGGCTACTCTATTTTTATTAGTCATTTTAAAATGTTGTGATATATAAACAATGTTTTCCTACTCATTGAGAGGTAGATATAAGATGGATTAAATAGGAAGTTAATAATTATCAAGCATTTCTAGATTATAAGCACCTTTGAGAGTTATTGAATAATTGATTACATGGAATTCCCATAGATGTAGTGTTAATATAAATCCTATTCCAAGGAATTAAAATATCCCACTTAACCAAGTAAGTAGGTTATTTTATGCAAATTCTATGTTTATATTATTGTGTATTTGAACTTTCATATTAATCAAAGTGTTGTGTGACTTAGTTTAACCTACATGTCTGTGTGTTTAATACATGTGTGTTTTAAACTAGTTTACTTATTTATAAGCATTTCCTTTCATAAGTATTTCATTTCAAATCAATTCCAATTTATAAAATTTAGGTTTATGTGTGTTTCCTTTTAAATAATTTTAATTATAACATGTTTATTTTGAAGAAATTCAGTTATAGCAAGTGTGTTTATTTTAAATAATTTCAATTATAAAAAGTGTGTTTCATTTAAATAATTTTAAATTTCAACAAATTGTGTTTCCTTTTCAAGGCATTTAAATTTAAAAAGAGTGTTTAATTTTATAAGAAATATGATAGTTTTCAATTCAAGCAAGTAGATTAGATCCTTAGGAGTACATGATCTAAACTTCCCCCAAATTAAATAATTGTTAGTCATTATTCTACATGTCTAAATACTAACTATAATTGGATGATAATAAATCAATTGAATTTAGCTTATTAAATGGGAGGATTGATAACCCCATTAGTAGTCCTTCATTAACTTATTCAGCCAAGCTCATCTATTGTGTTTCCTACATATCCATAATTTATTGTTTTATGCATTATGAGTTAGGGATTCCTAAAATTCTCATTTTAAACATTATGATTAACCTTGTTGACATAATTAAAGATAAAATCCTCTATCATGAAAAAAGGGTATGTCACTATCTAAAACAATGAAAAAAAATATTTTTTGAATGGATGACCACACATTCTCATATTCCCTTTCAAATGTGACACTTAAAAATATTGTCATTTCATAAATTATTTAATATTCCCCAATAATTCAAATATACAAATAACATTTTTAGTATGGGTAGCTACAAAAAAATATTTTAATAAGATACACACATTTTGGAATGGATAGATGCCCATTGTAAAAAACATGGGAAGTCATTGTGAATAGGTGGTTTTCCACTCTAAGAAACATGAATAAGTATAATACTTTATAATGATTAATCACCCATTTTCATAAATCATGGATAGAACAACAAATGGTTTGTAAAGTGCATAATAGTCTTCCTTTTATTTATTCACCTAGTCCCATATGTTGGATCCATAAGTCCACAGTGATTTGTTTTATGTATTGGGAATAAGGAATTCATAAAGTTCTAAGTATAAACATTATAATTAACCTTTTTGACACAATTATTTGATACAACCCTCTATCAAGAATAAACCATGAGCTGTCACTCATTTAAAAAAAAATTGCAATGAAATGTACTTACATGGGCAACCAGTTGCTCTCATAGTCCCTTTCAAATTTTACACTTGAAAATAATGTCATGCCAAAAAAATGAAATATTCTCAAACCATTCATAATTAAAAATAAAAATTTTAGTTTGGGTGGCTAGTGGAAAATGTTTTAATAATATGAACATATTTAGTAATGGGCAAAAACCCATTATCTAAGACATGGGAAGTCACTAAGAATGGAGACCACCCACTCTTAATAACATATAATTATGTGGCCTCCAAAATATATTTTTTTGTCACATTATATCTTAATATGATAAGACATACTATTTGTATTCTTATATAACATTCATGTGACCACTTTTCCATGGAAGGTATTGATAGGTCTTTCTACCATAATAACTAATGTTATCATGATACAATTTAGAAATTATAACATAATGTCTCTATTTGGAGTCTTTAAAGTGTGAGTCACATATTTACTCACCAATATTATGTGAACTAAACACAAATATACATTTATTGTATAACTAGTCTATAAACTCAAGGAGATTTATGGGATTTACAAGGAGAGATGTACTCCATTCAAGGTGATAAGCATGGATAAAAGATAATGGATACCATGTGATTCTTAATTCACACCACAAACATTAGTGTACACATGTATGGGATTAAGCATGAGATTTTAGGATGGTGATACCCATCAATATCAAAATTTCATAGGGTCATGGAATATAAAAAGTGTAAAGTGAAGATCTATCACTATATGACATGTAATGGCATTATTTCATCAAGTTGCACAATCCTAAACACTAATTTTACGATGACCAAAATTTAGCTACGAAAACCAATTTTGAGCATGGATATAATAATAATGAATAGGTAGAATCTAACACCATTTTTTTAATAAAATGAACATATTTTATAATGGGTGGCTACCCATTCTAAATAACATGGATATTTATTGAAAAATGATAGCCACCATCATATAAAATCATGGATAAGAGGATAAATGGTGTGTAAAACACACACACACACACACACACACACACACACACACACACACACATATATATGTATGTATGTATATATACATATATATATATATATATACATACATACATACATATATATATGTATGTATGTATATATATGTATGTATGTATATATATATATGTATGTATATACATACATACATATATATATATATATATACACACACACACACACACATATATATACACACATACATATATATATATATGTATATATATGTATATATATACATACATATATATATAGATATTATATATATATATATATATATCTTCCAAGTACTTAGTAACAAGATGAGAATAATCATTGTTTATTTTAGGTTCACTTTATATTTGTGGCCATTTTAACTAAGTATAAGGGATCTTTACATTTCCTAGATCTGTGACCACCTTTAGTTTAATCCTAAATCATATGGGTCACTTTAATCATGCATACTTAATATCATTTTATATCACACAGAATGATTTTATATCACACAGAATGAAATTACTTAGATGTTTGCACTAAATGATTTTATATCACACAACAATAATTGATAACAAAGAAGAATACTAGATAATATAGTAAAAACACTTCAAAGGGTAAACCTCCACAATAATTTACTAAGAGTAGAATACTTAACATGATGATCAAAGACTAACCACTACCTCCTATATATAGTATACTTAGCCACGGTTATTCCATAGGCTAACCCAACTAAGAACATACAAAAATGCAACAAGAATATAAAAGAGGTATGTAAGCCACAAGTCAGCCACACAAATCCCAAGACATGCCAAAGGTTAAGGGTGTAACATGCCCCTGCCTTTTGAAAAAATATTTTCCTCTATGTTGAGTTAACTATGGATGTTTCTGCACAAAAGATTCGTCCTCCCAAGTAGCATCTTCATAGGGTAGATTTTTCCATTTGATTAGGTACTCCTTAGTTTCTCGAAACAACAACTACTTAGTGGACATTTGAAGGATAGCCTTAAGATCAAGAATAACTCTTCCTTCCTCATCCAATTCTAGTAACTTAGTTTGGATATCCACTTTGTTTCTAATGACTTTCTTTAGGCATGATACATGAAATACTAGATGTATGTGAGTGGAGGAAGGAAATTCTAACTTGTATGCCACACTACCAATTTTCTACAAGATTTGATAAGGTCCATAATACTTAGGGGATATCCTTTTATCCTTTTTTTATTGCTTCAAGGACATCTACTTATATGGATGTAAGTGAACAAAAACCCAATCACCACTGTCAAAGTGACTCTCACTCCTATGTTGACCTGCCTACTATTTCATGTGATTCTAGGCCATGGATAACTTTTAATGCAAACTAGCAAGGACCTCCTATTGATAGTGAATATTTTCTTCAATTGCACAAACATTAAGATGGACTTTTAAGGTTGAAGTAATGGATGGTGGGTGGTATCCATATAGTTCAAATAAAATGAGACATTTTAGAAGAACTATGAACATAAGTATTATACCACCATTTAATAATTGGCAACAAATGAACCCATTTATCCTATTTATCAAAAACAAAATAATGAAGATATCCTTTTAGGCATTTGTTGACTACCTCAATTTATCCATCAGATCAAGGATGATATGATGAAATATGAGCCAACTAGGTGCCCAAACATGCAAATAACGTACTCCAAAAATTACAAGTGAAGATGGGATCTCAATCACTAACAATGATCTTAGAGGTACCATGCAATTTCTAAACTATATTAAAAAAATTAGAAGTTACTGTACTAGTAAAAAATGATTAGAATAAAGAACATAAATGAGAATACTTACTAAGATGATCTACCACAACCATGGTAACATTTTGACCATCATATCTTGGTAATCCTTTAATGACATCCATAGACTTCTCTTCCCAACATTGGCTCAAGGTGGATAAAGATTGTTAAAGACCTGGGGTTTTGATGGTTTTTCCTTTATTTTGTTGACCAATCATACACTCAGCCACATTTTGTTAAACATCCCCCTTGACTCCTTCCAAAATAAATCCTTCTTGATTTTATGATAGGTTTTCAAAAATCCTAAATAACCCCAATTGGAGTTTCATGAAGTTCCTAAAGTATTTATTGTTTAAGAAGAGAATTCTTACATAGGTATAATTTGTCTTTATGCCATAATGCATCACCCTTCCATGTGAATTTTTCAAATCCACCCAAACCTTGCTAAAGATTTTGAATCAAATCATGGGTAGCACTATCCTTATCCCATTCTGATTATACTTCCTCTAGCCAATCTACCTGTAGAATGGTCATAGCATATAATAAGTCCTCAACTATTCATCTTTCCTAGATAGTGCATCTACCACTACATTATCCTTAACTTTCTTGTAAAATATTTTAAAATCATAGCCTAACATCTTAGTTACCCATTTCTATTATTATTCAAATGATAACCTTTGTTACAAAAAATATTTGAGACTGTCACGATTGATCTTTACCTAAAAGTGATGACCCATCAAATAAAGCCTCCATTGTTTTACTGCATGCAAAATGACCATCATTTCCTTCACATAAATGGGGTTGTGCTAATTTCACCCTTTAGTTGATGAATTTCAAGTGTAAGTGGTGTACCTTATTACATGAGTAAAACACCCATACCATACCCGGATGCATCATATTCAACCAAAAAAGTCTTGGAAAAATTAGGAGTAGCCAACACTAGAGTGGTGCACATTGCCAATTTTAATTATTCAAATGCCTTGGTATCTATATCAATCCATTGAAATGAGTCTTTCTTCAACAAATATGTGAGTGGGGATGAAAAACTACAATAAATTTTGACAAACCTATGACAGTAACTAGTTAGCCCTAGAAATCCCCTTAGTTACTTGAGTGTCTTAGGAATTGATTAGGCTACCATTACTTGGATATTTTTAGGATCAACTTTTACTCTTATATGTGAAACAAAATGACCTAAATAATTAACCTCACAAAATACAAAAGTACATTTGGAAGGTTTGGCATACAACTAATGTTGCTTCAAAATTGAGAGTTTCTATTTCCCATAGTATAAATGGTCTTCCCAATTTTTACTATAAATGAGGATATCATCAAAAAACACTAGAATAAATTTCCTCAAAAATGGCCTAAAAATAGTATTCATCAAACTCTAAAATGTAGATGGTGCATTTTTAGCCTAAAAGGCCTAAAAAGAAACTCATAATGGCCCTCATGAGTCTTAAAAGTAGTTTTGGGTATGTCTTCATCATGAATCTATATTTGATGATACCCATAATACATATCTAACTTGGTAAAATAAAGAGAACCATTTAATTCATCTAGAAAATCATCAATAATAGGAATAGGAAACTTATCTTTGGTAGTGTACTTGTTGAGCTCCCTATAGATAAGGTACATCCTCCAAGTGTCATCTTTCTTTTCCACCATGATAACTAGTAAAGAATATTCGCTTTGGCTATGGTGAATGATTCCTGCCTCTAACATTTTTTGTACCCATTTTTCAATTTCAATTTTTTGAACATAGGGATATCTATGGCCTAATGTTGGGTGGTGTACTACCAAGAATAAGTTTGATATCATGGTCATGCATGTGGCTAGGTGGAAGTCCTTTTGACATGTCACCAAAAATAATTGAATGGGAATCAATCACTTATTGTAGATTAGGTGTAGATGGCTGAGTTAGATGAACTTCCATTGAAAATAATTGAGCTAAAAATCCTTCAGCACCCTTTCAAAGAATCTTTGTCATTTGATGGGAGATAAAAAGTTGTTGGGATTTATCCCTTTATGCCCTTAGCTCAAATGTCCTTCCCTCAGAATGAAAATTCATAAATAATTACTAGAAATTCATCTCAATAGTGCCCAAATTGGTGAGCCATTATACTCCTAAAGCAATGTCATCTCTCCCTATGGGAATAGTAAACATAAGAGAATCCAACAAGTAGTCTCCCATGGCTAGATTAATACTATGGCATTTTCTTGATCCATTAATAGTACCACCATATACAATCATGACCTAAAATTTTAGAGTGGGATAAATGAAATAGTTCAAGTAATTAGATAGCTTATTATTGATGAACTTTTGTGTGCTCCCATAATCAGTCATAATAGTGACCTTTCTTAGGAAACCCACCACCTTAAGAGTTTAGGGAGTACTAGTACCTGAAAGGGCGTGATAAGAAATAGTATCTAAGAGTCTTCAAATTCCTCCTTAAGACCTTCTTCATCCTCACCATGTGCCTCTTCATCATCGTCATCCTCATTCGTACCTTTGATGTAAAATAACTTCTTTTTAGCACATTGATGGTCTTTGCTCCATTTGTTGTCACAACCATCACACAACCATTTGTCTTGCTTCTCCTCAATTTGTCAAGGTGTTATTCTGGTGGGTTGAGGACATAATGGTGATAAAAAGGTGTGATCATGACTAGTAGTGAAGGTTTTCCATTTCACCATCTCTTTTTCCTCTACCATGCATGCTCATGGGATACCTTCTGATACAGATTCTAGGTTAAAAATTTAAACCTCCAATTGGATGTTATTTTTGAGACCACCCAAAAATAGATTAGTGATATTTTCCTTAGTGATGTCTTCACCCATAAGGATAGATTCTAAAACTGATTAACATAATCCTTCACAGTTCTCATTTACCATATTTTGGCTAACTGGATTAAGTAGTTCTCAGAGAAATTATTTTGATAATGAGATAATAACTCATCAATGAAAATATAACATGTAATAAGAGCACCATTAATTTTATTTTGAGCACATAACTAGTGATACCAAATGAATTTCTCAAGTTTTAGATAAACAGATGCCATGATCACCTTCTAAGAACTAAGAGCTTGATGCAGATCAAATAAATTCTCAAGTTGGGTAATCCAAGTGAGAGGATCCTTACTATCAAACTTACATATGTCTACTTTGGGAAACATTGGTTTCACACTATAATTAGATTTGTTAGTGTTTAGAGGAGGAGGACCTAAATGTTGAAGTGGAGGGTTATTTGATTGTAACTAAGATGAAAGAGTAGACAATGAAGCAATGATATAATTTAATTGATTTTGAACCCCATTAATCTCTCCACGCATTTATGAAACATCAGTTTAAATTACAATAGATTCATCATGCCTCACCAAGCCTTTTATGTTAGCCTAAAGTTGAAAAATTAATGTATCTAAAGTTTCATATTCCATGTCATCAGGAGAAGGAATCTTAGGTGTTTCTTGCCCCCTTTTGGTCCCTATATAAGATCAATCATATAAAAACCTTAGGATTGTTTTTTACCCAAAAAAGTGTACTAGGGGATGGTACCATTGTGATCATCTCACCAAGATGAATCCAATGACTACCTTTATGCACTAGGGTAAAAAATTTTGGCACAAAAGAGTACCAATTGATTATACTATTATGATCATCACATCAAGATGAATCCAATGATTGAAAATGTGTGAGGTGAAAACAAATTATGGACATTTTTAATTAGTTTTTTTTTAAAAAATGTTTCAAACAACAATACACTGAAATAAGAAAACAATTATTCTCATATTGCAAGTTATGTTTTTTCATTCCTTCCCCTCACAAAAGTCATGCCTCGCTAGATCCAAAAAACAACATTGTAGGAAGCTTGCCCAAATCAATTATCTGATACCATTTGTAATAAAATTACATAGATGTTCACACATAATGATTTTATATCACATGGAATAAGTAAATATGAGAGATCACATAGCAATAATAGATAGCAGAGTAGAATACTGGATTATATAGCAAAGCCACTTTGAGGGGGCAACCTCCACAACAATATACTAAGAGTAGAATATTGAAGATGATGATCAAAGACCAACCACTACCTCCTATATATAATCTACTTAGCCATGATTATTCCTTAGGTTGATCTAACTAAGAACATAAAGAAATGTAACAAGAATATAAAAAAGGTATGTAATCCATAAAACAACCACACATATCCCAAGACATGCCAAAGGTTAAGGGCATAACAGATAATAACCATTGTTTATTTTGGGTTCACTTTATATTTTTGTCCATTTTAACTAAGTGTAAGGGATCTTTACTTTTCCTAGATCTATGACCACCTTTAGTTTAATCCTAAATTATGTGGTTCACCTTAATCATGGATATTTAATCTCATTTTTAAATGTGGACTTATCATACTATAGAGAATATTTAAATATACTTAATAATCATTGGGCAACCCATTCCATTATAATCTATATTTTGTATCCCATACCTCCTTAAGTTTTAGGGACAACTCAGCATCCATTTTAAATCCTACCACAAGTTATGACTTTTAGTTTTATGACCTACAAATACTTGCCACATATCCTCCATTCAATATCATATTTTTTCAAGTTGGAATTTATGTTTTACTTTAGAAACATGATCACATGTTTAAATTTTAGTGAAATATCTAAATATAAAAGGACAACTATTAGGATATTGATTAGATTTTATAAATTCACATATCCATGTTCATAAAGTTCATTGTGACCATAAATAAGATAGAAAATATTTACCCTATTATAATCTAGTTAACTTTATCTAAGATTTTTTATATTAAAAAGTTTATGATTTACTTTATTAATCTAACACTGAATGAAGAATGGATACTAATAGTTTCTATAGTGTAAATGGATTATACTTTGTCTTATAAGCACAATGTGATTTGGTTTCATATACTAGTATTCATAGTGTATTCATAGTTATCTCAATTTGTGAATGTATTGGTGTTAGTTTTATAATGAATTTATAGTTCAATTTGCATGTTGATCCCTTATTATTTAGGTTTAATTACATTGGGACACAAAAAATTACTAATAATTTATGATTAGGTTAAGCTCCTTGATGGCTATTTTTATTTAAATTATAATTCTTTAGCTAAGGTTCACCTTTGTTTAATTTATATTAACCCATGGATACTTCCCACGTATCCTTCACTCAATTTTGCTTTTTTATCACTTTCTTTTATTTGTGTTTCAAATTTAAAAATGTGATCACAGGTTTAAATTTAAGAGCAATATTTTAAATGAAAAGTGGAACCATTAGGATATATGTTTAATTTTCATAAAATCATAGATCCATTTTTAGAAATTTCCTTGTAGCCACACCCAAGTCTTAGGTTTTAAGTTTATTCACTTTAATATTGTGTTTATTTTTAATTTATTAGGTTTATTGGGATTTTATATTTTTAGTTTAAAATTTTATTTTTTTCCATGTATTGTAGCCTAGATGTATGTTCATACTTATCACCTTGTAGGCATTGTATTCCTTTTTCTTATGTGAAATGGAAATAATCCACATGTCACCCTCATGTCTCATTGTTCCCTACACAAACTTTTATTAATGAAAAAAGTAATTTAACCTTATTAATTTTTGTGAAATGAAGAGTAATTAAAGATAAGATACCCTCATTACTTATAATTTCTCCAAAATAAGTGTATTATACTTAGTGATACAAGAACAACATAATGTCTTTGCATATATTATGTTACTAATATATTTTTTCTTGGTATTAAATTATGTCTTAATCATATTCCTTACATATTAGTGTGTTCAAGTCTCATATCTCTCACTTCACTCATGTTGAGTTATTATGCAATGTTGACATAGTGGTATAGGATTTAGATGATGGATTGAATAAGTTTTATATATTTATATTTGGTGTGACATCACTGAATACCTTTTTCACTATGATTTACAACTTTCAATGGAATTAAGGTGAAATATTTATAGAATGATAGACCTATAATTAATACTCGATTTCTTGAATGAATTTTTGTGAAATTATGAGTCTATCTTGGGAATTTATCACTTTGTTTTAGGAACTACATTGACCTAGGATCTAAGTGAGAAATAATCCATTAACTAGTAAAATTACTACACATACATAACTTTTAATTCTTTCATAGAATAGTACACTCCAATAATAATAATGATTTTTATCATGGAATTACACTTATGTAATATAGTTATGCATGTAACATTACTAAGAAAAGTGCTTGAAATGACAAGATTTTTTAAATGACAAGAAGAACTATAGCTATTTAGTATTTTATAGAATTTTTTGATGTCTTTTATATGACAAATACATAAGTTTAATTATGGACATCCATCAAATAATTAAAAAAAAATAGAATTTTTAGATGATGTTGAGAGTGTGTTACTATACACGTGTTTAAAAAAATTTAGGTTCTTGATGTTGTAGACAATATAATTTAATCAATGAAAGCTTGACATTGTTGGTCCTTGACATATTTTATCTTAATTGGATAACTCACCATTTTAATAAGCATTTATCTATATGAAATCCTTTAAAGTATTGAAATTTTTGAGAACAACTTCCAAAATTCTATAACTTTTTTGTATTCATCCCTAATCAATAGATACTTCACCATCATTGTAGTCTCATAATATTTTGTCACACTTCACACTTGTCTACTAGTGTGGACTTCTATATAGTGTTCTAAAGGCTATTTTTTAAAATGACATGATTCATAACACCTTTATTACATGGGAAAATAGGTTAGTTATCAAAAAATATATAAATATTTATATATAAGAGCAAATTAAGTATCTCAGTTGAAACCTTGGGTTACTCTATCAAGCACTCTCTTATAAAATAAATTTTAAAATAATCTATATATTTATCGAAGATCCCTAATTTAATTATATTATAGTAATATAGTCATTAGCCAATTTAACATTATTTTTTTTCATGTTAAGGCCATCATTTGTCACAAATTCTAATCTAATTTTATAGTTACATTTATATGATCTTCCCCAAAGGGAGAACTATCTTAGCCTAAGGTCCATTTAAATTATGTAGGAAATACTCAAACAAAAAGGGGGGTTTTGAGGATAACTTGACCATATCACACTACTCCACTTTTTTCCCTTAGGCATTTTATCTTATTTATTTCCTTGTGTATGCTAAGGTTTTGATTTTAAAGGTGATATATGCATCCAAATAGGCTCTTCATATAATATAATAATATTTATATAGAGGTAAATTGATCCATAATTTTAGATTCAGTGCACAATCAACATAGACAAATTCACACTAGAGGACACAAATGAACTATGACCTTATCTATTTACTACACACTTATACCAGAATACAATGAGGCACTTTTTAAAATTAATATTGTGTTTTTAGGTCTTCATAATTAGTTTTACACAACCATAGTCATTGAGTGAATAACATAGTTTGAATAAATTAGTTTATAAAAACATCTCTCTAACCCTAACCTTTTGATCTAATACATGAAAAAAATTCCCCTATCAATTACTAAAATGGTTTTAACTTCTAATTAGTAAAGGAAATTCCTTGTTGAAATGAGGAACATAAGATCATTCATCTATTTTTAATTATGATTCAAGCCAATATTTTCTTATCCAATTTGTTCAAAGTTGATATTTCAAATTTTGACTAGACAAAGCTAATTAATAACTATCTATCATCTAGCTAAATAAAAATAGATTTGATAAATTTGTTCAATCTAGTTTTATTCTATAAATTCTTGACACAAAGAATACAATAATCAACCTTAGATATTATCCATAATATAATGATTCAAAGTTTTTTACCGTTGATTAATTTGACACTAAAGTTTTTTGTCTTGTCACCTTAGATAAACATGAATACAAAGGATCCTTATTTTAACTTTAGGTTGAATTTTGTTGTCTCCTATACACAAAAATATTTCAAATTTTTTTTACTTCATTTTCACCTTGTTTTAAAAAAAAAAAATTATATTCCAATATTTTCAAACTACTTACCAACTATCGTGAAGGGCCATGCAGTGTTCTATTTATAAACATCATGATGTGAGGATTTTAGCCTAATATTAATAGCCATAGTATAGAGCTAAACAAATTATTTAGTTTCCACTTACCTCATGATATAAAATATATGCCGAGGATCCCATTTTTTACACTAATATGAAGATATGCCATTCACATGATTATGTATTACACTATAAGTGGTTCACCTTGAGAATTTAATCTCAAATTACCCTAAAAACTAGGTTTAGTGAGCTATTTAATATCTCTACATCAATAGTTAATGATCTAAAATGTTGGGTGAAAACTTTCCAATGAATGATCAATTTTGTTTGAGAGCTTAAAAATAATTCAAGACCCTTTCCTAAATAACCCCATTATCCTTGATTTATGTTTGCATTATCTTCTTAAATAGTATATTCACTTGATACATTCATTATGTTACTTTTAGTTATATTTTTTTCATATAAGGCATAGTGATAGATTAATTGGTACTCATTTTTCATGTAAAGATCCCCCTTTGGTTTCTTATACAATGGCAATTCATGATGAAAATTAAGTTTACATTAAAATTGAAAATGATAGTAGTGACAAGTAATATGATAATGAGAAAGAAACACACTTTGATACAAATGAGATCAATAAAGTAGATAAAGAGCAAGTGAAAGAATTATCTAAATTTTTTCAAGGTCTCTAAACATACCCTCATGAGGTGAATAACATCATCTACATACTTATCGAATCTAAATATCTGCATTAAGCTAATTTATTTTTATCCTCACAAGTCTTGACCTTTCACATCCTAATGTACCCTAATTTTAATATTATTACTCCTACCATTGAGCCGATTCCTATTTATCTACCTTATTCACTTATACCCCTTTTAATGTAGGATCATCTCATACTTTATCTAAATTATCTTTGATTATGCCTACTCATACTAACTAGACCCCACTCATTACTATAACCAATACTTGTCTTGAGCAATCCATTCTCATCTTTCAAGCCAAGATAGCTAATATTGAGTAAACCATTTCTCATGATGTCCCTTACTTATATTTTGATACTTTTTTCATAACCCTTTGGTTCCTAAAGTTTCATCCTACCATCTCCTAGTTGGCTTTGCAGCTCCAAATATTCCTCTTTATGAAGGCAAAGGTGATCTTGAACAACATTAGCATGTTCCCCATGCAACTCGTCTAGACTCTGTAGATAATGATAGATTGTTAAGAAATTTATTTATAATAAAACTTAAGCATTATGATCTTAGGTTGCTATATGATATTCCTCTCCAATCAACTAAAATTTTAAATACTTTGGAAAATTAGTTTTTCACACATTTTTCTATTGATTTTGGTGAGAAATTATCCTTTTCTCTAATTGTAAAGATCAAGCAGGGTCTTAATGATATATTTAGTGAGTATGTCCTAAGATACAAGACTATGATTTCCAAAATTTCAAATCAAATGATAAATAATGAGATTTTTATAATGAGATTCAAGAAATTTCCACTCAAATATTTATTATACCTCTTTAATAGCCTATCTTGTTTGATAATTTTAAATAATTAGATGAGATATGTCATAAATTTAAGGAATATGAAGTTAAATTGATTACATTTAATAATCTCAAATATATCTATAATTATAATTATACATATACTATCAAGTGTTAAGGTAATCCCAATTATAAAATCAAAGATTGTAATGGAAAAACTGGGGTTAAAGCTATAATGAATGTTATACCATAACTACCACCTAAGATTTAACTTCAAGCTCTACCAAGGAGGTAATTATCAAGGCTACCTTCAACTACTCATGTCATAATACAAAAGAAATATTGAATGTCATGTTATTACACTTCCTCCATGATTCATAATATATCCATATATATTCCACCTAGAATTTTTTATGGGCATGCATTTTGTGACTATTGTATATGTGTGGGATATTACACTAATAGATGTATGAATATCAAGAATAAAATTCAATAACTAAATAATGATAAAATTATTGACATTGATACACCTAATGAATAGGCTATGCCACAGTAAAAGGATAATGAAAAGTTAGAAATGTATCTAGATACTTTTCCAAATAATAGGACATAAGATAACATGCAAAATTATGAAGTACATCATACACATAATGTGCATCCTCTTCCATATTTATACGGGCATCAACTTGATAATTTTATTGGTATAATTACAATAAAGTTAACACCTTAACCATATATTACATTTGATGATTCATAAAATGTTGATTATGATTGTAATAAACATTCATTATTCATTAAGTGTACATTGGCATACAATCTATTCTTAATGTTATCATAGATAATGGATCTAATGAAAATTTATGCATTATAACACTTTTACACTCTCTTGTATATATAGAAAAGGGTATGCAACATACACCTAGATTTTTGAAGGCATTTGATGGCCATACACAAGACACTCTTGGAAAAATTATTTTGATTTTGAAATTGGGACCTCTCATAATGTCATCTTCTTTCTTAGTGTTACCAAGAACATGCTTCTTTGATATGTTATTAGGAAGACCTTTGTTACATAAAACTAAAGAATTTACTTATAAAGTTCACAAGTGTCTAAATTATATCCATGTTAATCAAGTGGTTAAAATTTCATGAATTAAATATGATAATCTAATGTAACCTATGGTATGTAATCCTATTCCAAAATAGTTGGAACAATTATTAAGCAAATTGGTAATGATATAATATATAATACTATTTAGAATAGTGATTCAAATTTAAAAAGGAATACTCCAAAATAAATTTTACATATATTCATGAACATGAACATATTTTAGTTTAATTATCTACTAATGAGCATGACTATATTTTATTTTTTCCATCTATTGTTGAACGTAACATGATTACATATGAGCATCCAATTTATAAGATCATGATTTGGACACATTATAGTATTCCCTCCCACTCCCCTAGTTGGGCTGGAGACTTTGATTATTTTTCTTGCCTAGTACCTAGTTGTATATAACTTATTTGTTCATTTTTTATTCCTTATTCTTATACATCCAATCCAAATTATTCTATACTTGGATTTATATTTTAATTTTATGGAGGTTACTCCCTTTTTTTCTTCAATACCATTTAAAAAACCCAAAATGACCATATTACTAAGATTTAACTATATATATTTCATGGGAACTCATTTTTCACATCTATATGTGCTTCATGCTCTTGTATGTAATTTCAGGATCACATATATCTACTTTGACATGAGTTTACATGGACATGTTTTATATATTTTAAACACTAAATTTATATTTGGGGCATCTCATAAGCCTTCTTCCTTACCCTAATTCACTTTAGCACCTTGTTGAGGGTTGTTCAATTTTCCTCCTCTTCTTCTACTTTTGAATTATTGCTTCTTTATATTTACTTTAATGACTTTATCATTATAAATTATTCTATTTTCAAATATACAAAAATACAAAACATATTCATATATTCTAAAAAATACCAAAAAATAAAATATTTTTAAAAAATGAAAAATCAAGATTTGTAGGCATCATTTCATGTTGTTGGATATGTATTTACTTATGTAATTTATCTTTATATTCTAGTACATATCATATTTTCCATACATAATGCCTCTCATAAGGTATCAAATTGTGCAATAGGAAAAGTTTTATAGTGAAAAACAATTTTCATACACAACAAAAGCTTTGTTAATATTTTTTTTCACTATATAGTCAATTTGGACAAAGTTGTAGTAGGAAGTCAACAATTCACAATGAACTTTTACCTAACTATGCACCTATCCATGTGCATCTTTGATATTTATTTTCAACTAGAACATTATCATAGGGAACTATTACATAATTTTTACACACACAACTAAATTATTATTCATATATTAGTCAAGTTTCAATCTAAGGCATACTTTTACTTGGTTTTTATGTTGGTCAAGACTTTCACCCAATAAAATTACTTAGTTTTGGGCACCACATTGTTATATATGAAAAATTATTGATTTATTTATCCATAACATATTTTTCATGTTGAGATATAAATAAAAATACATGCTTTAATCTTTCAATTCTATCTTCACATATGCCAGGGTGAATATGATACTTACTATAGTGAAATATAGATAGAATTTTTTAACCTATTCTAGATTCATTTATAGAATGTTGTCATATTCTTATTTTATTTTCATAACATGACTCAAAATTATTTGCTTATTGTATGAAACCCTTAGCCTTGTTTATGTTCAATATAAACCTTTTTTGTATGGCATAATCATGCCTTTTGTGTGTGGTATTCAGGTATTCCATACTTTTAAAACATTTTCATGTCCATTGTATTCAACCTTTGGGCACAATGTGTCACATCTATGCAAAATATTTTAACATTATTTATGCCATCTTAAATATCCCTTGTATGTAGCCTCTAAGACTTCTTGTATGAAAATTGTGTGAATTTTATTACATATTTTATATTTGGATACTATGGTAGCATGATTATTATTATTATTATTATTATTATTATTATTATTATTATTATTATTATTATTATTATTATTATTATTATTATTATTATTATTATTATTATTATTATCATGCACTACTATGTATATATCTATGGTGTCATGATTTATAACATGTACATACTATTATTGTGCTTAAATGCTTTAAATTTTAAACATATTATGCTTACAATACATATGTAACAATCACAAATTTTATATTCTTCAATCATTACTATAATTATATATCAAAATTACATGATGCAAAGTAAATACACAGTTTTTTTCTAATTATTTAATGTTATATCTATAATATCTCAATATAAATTCAATATATGAAAATTCTATTATATGTTTATCTATATTTCAAAAATGCTATCACTTTTTCTATTGAAATAAGTGATTTTAGGAAATTTACCTCATATCAAAAGGGGGGAATCATAATGGGATTTTCCAAGAAATAACTTTTCATATATGACAATTTAAAATGTGTAAATATAAAAAAAAAAATTATAGGGGTATTCAATTTGACTATACACTCAACTAATCTAGCTACTAGAGCACAACACATTTGTGAAAAGAAAATGAATAGGTTTCAAATATTTTTCTAAATTTTACATTTTTCACTCTATAAAGTGTAAGAGGGAATGATATACATTCATGACCAAGCTATAACTTTGAAAAAAACTAGATTTTCTTTTCAAGAATCAAGTATCAAGTTTCAATAATTTACAATTTAAATCTAGATCTATCTGCAATAGTGTGATTCATATTTTACAAGTGGAACATGCTTGATCTTATTTACACTATGTCTTGGTTTCACTTTAGAAATCCATTTATTTGTCACTACTTCTCTTTAAATTCAATAATTAAACCACATGAGAGCTTAGTGACACTCAATGTTTTAGTTGTACTTTAGAAAACCACATTGCTAGTTCCCATATCTTCACACATTATAGAGTATTCTATGATGGTTATATCATGTATATTTCCAAATAAATCATATACACTAATTCCTTAGATTGAGACTTGAACACTCTCAATTCAACACTTCCCCACATGGCTTAAAAAGTGGGAATTCACATATCCATGACAAAGAGAAAGTGTGTATACACACTCAGGTATTAAATTTCCTTTACTTTATTAATTTATACATCACTATATAAAATGGGGGAGTATAAACAAAAAATTTATCAATAAATGCTTGACATTACTGGTCCTTCACATATTTTACCTTGCTTATCCAACTCACCACTTTAATAACCATTTATCTATATAAATTCCTTAAAAGGTTCATAATTAATGATAACATATTCCACACTTCCATAGTTTATTCTTTTGCATGCATAATAAATAAATGATTAACTATCATTATAGTCTAAAAATACTCTATCTATTCTAGATAAGTCTGCACTAAGCAAATAGGGATGTATTGTGCACATATCCACTAGTGTAGACTTGACTAAATTGTTTTGATGGATAGTTGTTAAAAATGACATCATTCTTAATGGATTTAATGCATGAAATAATAGATATAATATAATAAAAACTTAAAATATTCTTATATAAGATCACATCAATTTTCTCACTTGAAAATTCTGGTTACTATATCAAACACTCTCTTAAAAAGGCGATTTCAAAAACATCTATCTATTTAGCAATGAGCCCTACTAAAATATTGATGTATTAATACAGTCATTGGCCAAAGTAACATTACATTATTATAGGTTGAGTTCATCCTTTATCAAGAATTCTAATCATATTTATTATTTATATTTATATGATCTTTCTTAAAGGGATAAATACATTGGATAGAGGTATATTCAGACTATGCATGCAACACTCAATCCACAAGGTATTTTTTGTTGATAGCTCTACCATATCCCACTTCCCTATTTTTCCACCCTAGGCATGTGATATTATTTAGGTCCTTATTAAGGATAGGGTTTTTATTTTTCAAGATATTTTCACATCAAAATACACTTGTTAAATAATTAGATAATATTTAAGAAAAGGAAAACTAATCTAGAATTTTAGCTTTAGTGCACAATCAACACAAAAAAAGTTACACTAGAGGATAATAATTCACTATACCCTATATATCTACTATGAACTTGTCCTAAAATATATCAAGGCACTTCCTTAAATTAATAATTTATTTTTAGGTCTTTATAATTAGTCTCAAATAATCACAATCAGTAAATAAATAACATAGTTTGAATAAATTAGTTGGCAAGGACATCTCTTTAACCCTAACCTTGGTTGAAATTTGTAGTAATTTATAAAATCTTTAAATTTTGTATATCAATGTATTTTTATATTATGTTTTCTTATTTATTTTCCTTGATTATATTTAATGTTTACATTACTTTAGAGTTAATTTCCATTCACTAATTAATTATAAGGTTAAATAGATATATACTTACACTTTTTTCATACATGTCTAGCAGTACATTTCCAACAATAACATATAAAATATATATACATTATATTATTATTTGGATGATATACATACTCTATCCAAAACTTATTAGTGGATTCTAAAGGATAAGAATAATCACATCTAATTAAATTAAGAACTAGTGTGATGTATTACATATGACAAATCCATAAAGAACATGGACATCCACGAAACAATTAATGAAAAATAATCTATGAATTTTTGTTAAATGATCATTTTCATAAACATTATTTGTAAATAACTTATGTCACTCAGACACATCACCCAAACAATCAAAACCAATAGTCTTAGACCTTCTAGATGTAGAGAAAAAATGGAATTGTCCATGTGAAGTATTTATAGTTCTTGAGTATAGTTTGTGAGAAGCTTAATAATGATAACATCTTCCCAAAAATTTATTCAAGTTGGTCCAAGATGTTGGAAATATTGTCATTGTTGTCAAAGCTCTAGCATTATTTGTGATAAAGGCCCCATTGCATTTAATGATTTGTGTAATAGTTATATCTTAGCTAATGTGTGTTAATATTTATTTAATATTAATGAATATATTTTTAGTTTCATAAAGATAAAAGAAGGGCCCATGGAGAAGTGAAAGAGTCATGGAGTAAAGACAAAAGAAGAATGGGATGCATTTTCCCATGAAGAGTCATCTTGGGGAATTCCAAGAGTCACCAAGTGAAGACAAAAGAAGAAGGGTACAATTTCTCATGAAGGGAAACTTTGAGGAATACAAAAAGTCACCATGATAAAGACAAAAGAGGAAAGGATGATTTTGCTTATGAAGGGTCACCACATGACTTTACAAATGTAAGGATATGAAGGGTCATGCAAGTTTCATGCCATTTTACATGAGGATTGAAGTGTCACAAAGGGGGAAGGCCAGAGGACATTTGGAAAGCTATAAATAAAGGCTTGAGAAGCCATTTGTAATGTAATATAGATTTTGATTTAAGATAGTAATATCTAGCTTAGAAGAGTAGTGAGAGATGAGTATGATTTGTATTTGTTATATCTATTTTAGAAGAGAAAAGGTGAGAGAGGAAAGAGATATTATAATGAACTATTATTTTTTGAGA
Organism: Torreya grandis; assembly: GCA_037957365.1. Lineage (NCBI taxonomy): Eukaryota > Viridiplantae > Streptophyta > Pinopsida > Cupressales > Taxaceae > Torreya > Torreya grandis. The sequence goes on from JARHVA010000941.1 coordinate 3,425,448, forward strand.
TAGAAACATTGAGAGATAGTTGTGTGATACACACAAAAGGGGTTGGTGCTCCTATAGGTTGGTGCTCATGAATTGTTGTTATGTTGGTGCTCAACAAAGTGGTTGGTGATCCTATGGGTTGGTGCTCATGAATTGTTCTTGTGTTGGTGCTCATGAATTATTGTTGTGTTAGTGCTCAACAAATGGGTTAGTGCTCCTACAAGTTGGTGCTTGTGAATATTGTGTTTTGATTTGGTGCTCATTCATATACTTGAGATTGTTCTCCATGGTTTTTCCCATATTGGGTTTCCATGTTAAATCTGGTGTCTCTCTTTATCTTGTTTGGTGTTTATTATTTTAGTTGTATTGCATATCATGAATGTTTGGTTAAGTGGAATTTGATTAAGGGAAATTTAATAAGATATGTGATATACTGATTCACCCCCCCTCTCAATATATCCCATGCTTAATAATTGGTATCAGAGTAGGTTCCTCATAAAGAGTTTAACATCTTGAAGTTAGATCAAGGAAAGCACAAGATGGCTAAGCAACTAAAGAAGGATAATCAAGAGTTAAAATCTGTGGTTGAGGATCTTAAAGAATAGGTGTGTATCTCAGAGTCTATTTAGGATCTTAAAAATCAGCTAGAGGTTGAAAATTCAAGTTTGAAATCAAGAGAAGAAGAGTGTAATCATTTGAAGGTTGAGTTAGGTTCTTTAAAGGATAATCATCAGAAGTTCATAATCAAGGTTGAGAAAGATCATGAAATATTAGTCCAAGGTAAGAAGGATGTAAGTTTTAAAGGAAAATTAAAGAAGCCAATTAGGCAGCCCAATGCTTTCCAGTTTTCAAATTCTTTTCATGGCCATTATTATGTTTTTCATCATGTTGGTCATAGGGAAAGAAATTGTATGATAAGAAGTAATCAGTCAAAGGGAGATCTCAGTCACATTTAAGAAAAAGGAATGAAAAATGTTGTTTGTTTTTGTTGTCATAAGGTTGGCCATATTGCTAAATTATGTCCAAATAAAGTAAAGAGATCTTCAAGGTATGTCAAAGGATACAGAGCCCCTAAAAAATATGAGAAGAGTCAAATTTAGGTTTTGAGACCTAAAATAGTAAAGGTTGACTAGGTTGAGTTTAAGAGTGAAAATAAATTACTTGTTATAGTAGATAAAGAATCAAATAGGAAGGACTGTCAAAAATCTTTGGTTACATTTGAACATGAGCCTTGTCAAGATAAGATAGTTGAAAGAGATGAGAAAATGAAAACATCATAAATGATGAGGTTAGTAAGTTAAATAGGTTAGACATGTTTAAATAGATTCCAAAAGAATGACACAAGGAAGAAATAGAGGAGATGTGGGAATCTCCTAAGATTTATTTCTAGGACCCTTTGTCTGGGGTGTCTCTTTTAGGATTTAAAGAGACACTTTTAAGAAAAATGGAAGCATGGTGGATGTGATTGGGTCTTGGCTATGTTGCATGATAAGAAGGTGATTTGATAGATTATTTTGTATATCATTTGAGGGAATAGATTTTGAAGAAAATTTTGCACTAGTGTTAAGGTTAAAGGCTATTAGAATGTTTCTTGCATATACAATGTTTAAAAGTTTTTAAGTGTTTCAAATGGATATGGTCACAAGAAATTAGAATGTTGAAAAAGAGCTAATAGTTTTAGATATAAGGAGATGGAAACTCATGCAAAATCAATAAATAAGGACCAAAGTATCAAGGTTCCATTCATCAAGAAGAAGGTTCAGACATGTTCATAGTATAAGAAACAACATGAATATTCTATGTTGGTTCAGACAACTTTGCATGGAAGAAATGAAGATCAGACATGGTTCATTGATAGCAAATATTTGAGGCATATGATAAGAGACAAAAGTAAGTTCATAACTCTAAAGAAAATAAATGGTGGCATAATGAAATTTGGAGATAAAACCACTACCAAGATAGCCATAAAAGGTAATTTGAGTTTGGATAATGGTAGAACCAAGATGAAGAATGTTTTGTATGTAAAAGGTCTTAAGCACAATCTATTAAATGTAAGTCAATTGTGTGATCAGGGATATACATTAAAGTTTTATGCATAAGGTTGTGAGATTAGAATAAAAAACTAAAATGAGTTGATTGTAGATGCTCAAAGGGTAGGTAATGATTTATATGTATTATCAGACATCTTCTCAAAGGCATGATCAAATGACACATTCAAAGATCTGCAAGAGGAGTTGGGAGTAATTTCTATTACTTCCTACCATTGAGGTTTAGCATTAGTTGAGGGGGAGATAAGTGTTAGCTCCAGGTAAGCCCTTTTCCATTGATGTCAAAGGGGGAGAATAATAGGTATAGGTACAGGTGTAGAAATAGGTACAATGAATAGGTATAGGTTTCTACAGTAAGGGGGAGTTACTGTACATTTTAAGATGACAATATGTGCATGATTCAAGATGTGGCAATTTCAAGATTGAGGTTACCATTAATAAAAAAGGGGGAGATTATTAGAAATATTGTCATTGATGTCAAATGTCTAGCATTATTGGTGATAAAGGCCCCATTGCATTAATGATGTTTGTAATAGTTATATCTTGTCTAATGTTTGTTAATATTTATTTAATATTAATAAATATATTTTTGGTTGCATAAAGACAAAAGAAGGGCCCATGGAGAATTCAAAGAGTCACCGGATAAAGATAAAATAAGAATGGGATGCATTTTCCATTGAAGAGTCATCTTGGGGAATTCCAAGAGTCACCAAGTGAAGACAAAAGAGGAAGGGCACAATTTCTCATGAAGGGACACTTTGAGGAATATGAAAAGTCACCAAGATAAAGACAAAAGAGGAAAGGATGATTTTGCTTATAAAGGGTCACCACATGACTTTTCAAATGCAAGGATATGAAGGGTCATGAAAGTTTGGCACTGTTTTCCATGAGGATTGAAGGGTCGCAAAGGGGAAAAGACAAAGGTCATTTAGAAAGATATAAATAAAGGCTTAAGAATCCATTTGTAATTTGAGATAAAATTTGATTTTAGATAGTAATAGCTAGCTTAGAAGAGTAGTGAGAGATGAGTATGATTTATATTTATAATATCTAACTTAGAAGATTAGTGAGAGATGAGTATGATTTGTATTTGTTATATCTAGCTTAGAAGAGCAAAGGTGAGAGAGGAAAGAGATATTGTAATAAACTATCATTTTTCAAGATAACAACATTGAGAAATAGTTGTGTGATACACATAAAAGGGGTTGGTACTCATGTGGGTTGGTGCTCATGAATTTTTGTTATGTTGGTGCTTAGCAAAGGGGTTGGTGCTCCTATGGGTTGGTGCTCATGAATTGTTGTTGTGTTAGTGCTCAGAAAAGGGGTTGGTGATCCTAAAGGTTGGTGCTTATGAATATTGAATTTTGATTTGGTGCTCATTCATATACTTGAGATTGTTCTCCATGGTTTTTACCACATTGGGTTTCCACGTTAAATCTGGTGGCTCTCTCTATCTTGTGTGGTGTTTATTATTTCAGTTTTAGTACATATATTGAATGTTTCATAAAGTGGGAGTTGATTAAGGTAAAGTTTATAAGATATATGATATACTGATTCATCCCCCTCTCTCAGTATATCTCATGCTTAACATAAGATTATTGGATTTGGTTATGAATGGAATGAAATTATTTTGGAACCAAACTACATATGCATCTGGTAAAGTTTAAATCACCACATATGATATAGGTGGCCAAGAAACATAACTAATCTAATATTTTATAAAAATATTCTCAATTTGGTAGATGAAAATAATTCTTCCTTCTCAAATATAACCACTAATTTTACACACATAAAAAAATTTATGTTTAATGAATATGCTTAAATTGATTTAATTTTGAATACACTACTAGAGATGTGTGAAAATAATTCATGTGATTGATGTATGTTTACTCATTTTGTATACATGTATAGTATGTAATTTTGAACAAAAATGCCTTAAATGTCTATAGTTTAAATTATTTTTTGATGGTTATCTATAATTTATTTTAAAAAAATTTTGTGAATATTAATTGAAAGGATATTAAGATTCAATGATATCAAAACACCAACAAATAATAAATTAGTTAGTGGTGGGATGACATTCACAATGAATAATTATGAAAAGGCTAGTCATGACCAAAGCTAGGTTTGGAAACAAGCTATAAAAACCATTATTAAAAATCCTAAAATTTAAAAACCAAAAATTGTTTGAAAGATCCTTTTTTAAGATTTAACTTAAAAAAATCAAACCAATTATCTTATTAAGGTATAAAAAACCCTTAAAAATCCAAATCACATCATTTCCTTATTGCAATAACATACCCTCATAATGTTAGTGAATTTAATATTTTTCAACTCTTATTCACTAAAAAAAACCCTTAATAAAACTAACATAATAAATAAGATATTTTTAAGGCCACTCCCACATAAATAAACATATCACATGTTTTTACTAGACAAGGACCTTAGAAAAAATATTAAAATCATTTTACAAGCTTAAAACCATATTTATCATGTGCTTGTATCGATAATAATTTTTTATGGGTTAGAAAAATAAAAAATAAATTTTGAGGCTAAATAAAATAAAATCAAAGTCATACCTTTGAGATCAAAAATTAAATAAATAGTTTTTAGTATTATCAATGTTTTTCAAAATAAGTAAATAAATAATCAAAGTTATACCTCTAAGACAAAAAAATGAGATATTTGAGAATAAATGAAATAAAAGGGATTTCAAAGACTAAACCCTCATGATAATATCCTTAATTCATGTTAATACATGTTTTTAAGTGTATACTTCAATTTATTCATCTTTAATATAATGTTTTCCTGTATGACAATCTATTTCTTTTTATTTCCATATTGTTGGGGACTTCATTACCTCAAAAACAAATTAGCAGATTAGGGTTTCAAAATAATAAAAATTTAGGAAGAATGAAAGGTATTATTAGAACAATGTTTTAAATTAGTATGATATAATATTGAGTACATTCTGAAGTATGATATGTCTTATATATGTGTCACAAACATATGTGAAGAATATGGAGTTCACTATAATCATAAGGTGTGCTGGGAAGTGTGAAATCTTAAGAATGTGTGTTGATATTATAAGTTGTGGTTCAATGATTAATATGATTTGAATATGAACCCTAAGTTTAAAGGCATAAATTTAAGTATAAAATGATAGGAAACCTAGTGGTGTAACAAGGGAAAAATATAGAGTATGAAATATTAAGTATCATAGATCCAAGATTATCAAATCTTTATTGTAATCATCACACATTTGATCCACTAAATTTAATAATTTTAATTCTAGATGGATTTTTAATAATAATTTAGCTAGTGGTGGAATAAGCATGGTTTAAAATGGTACATTTTAGATTATGAAATCTTAAATATCATGGACTCAAGCTTAATAATCATGTTTTTAATGTAATGACTATATATTCTATCTACAAAATTTAATGTGGTCATTTTAAAGAGTGTAATTTCAATAATTTTGTCTGAGTTACTAGGTCATGATGTAATGAATAGGAATGTGACCCAAAAACCAATATATATTTTTAAAATTTTAAGGTTTCCTTTATGTTATGGTGTAATAAACACACTTAAGTTATGGTGTGACAAATATATGTTGTAGATTGTATATAATTAGTTCTCATATATCCCCCATTAATGGGACAAGAGTATGCATTATTCTTCTTCATCATATAGTTCCTCCTCCCCCTTTCTTCCATTATTTATCAACTTAATTTTCCTCTTATAATTATGAAGATGTGTGGTGCATGCAGAGATATTTCAATGATTATTAAGTAATCATCTCAAAGATTGCGTGATATATTATAGTATGGTATATGGCAGTACTCATGTGAATTCACTCTAGGGTAGTTTTATCTCATTTCCATCCACATCATTTTTGAAGTCATTTGGATTCAATTATGAGTATTTTCTTGAGTTAAGTTTCTAGGTTTTTATTCACTTACTTTAGGTTTTATTTTATGTATCTAACACTTATTTATAATATGGGTTTCATGGGTGAACTAGCCAACAAGGAACCTATTTTATTCCTTATGAAAAGAATATGGAGATGGAATTATGAAAATAATGTTTGAGAGAAAATTGAAGCAAGTTTTTTGGGTGTTAATGAGCATTATATTTTGAATCATATATGATGTCATTAGAGTTTATTGTATTCCAATGAATATTTATAGATATGTAAATTTAAATTTGGCCTTCATCTTTGTTACAAATTTTTGATTTTTTTTCATGACAAATATATAATGTGTAAGGTAGTTGAGAAGTTTTCACACCCTAAGTTTTGACACAGTATAGGAAATGAATTAGAGGTGGCGAAATCAGATGAGATGAAATTCCTTTCTCTCACCAATGTTTATATTTTTGGTTTGGTGTCCCTAAATAATTTTATTGATCTAGAAAGGAGGGTTTTCATAGTGTTTGAGTATTTAATACCTTACATAAATTCATATAAAATGGAAATTTTATGAATGGAAAAGTTTTTCTAGATTTGGATTTAGAAATGCTCAAGGTGTGTTTGGTCTCACCATACCACTTGGTGGGAAATATTCTGGTAGAAAAAGTGTTTAAATTTTTTCAAATTTTATCCTATTTGATTGGATTTAGGGTCTTAAGGGAGACAGTGGGATGGAGTGATACAAGAAATGGTTTAGTTGGGGAAGAAATTAACCTCAATCACCATTAGGGTAATTCTAACTAGGGGTTTAACAAGGAAATTATAATTTATGGGAGATGCAATGGCATGTGGAGTTTCATGAAATTATCTAAGAAGGGTTTTCTATCTCAATTTATCATTGGTTAAGGCTTAGATAAGGGTATCAGTTGAAGGGGCATAGGTGGTATCCAAGGGGGAGGTTTTAGTAGGGATATCATCCATGGAATCTTTGATAGTAGAGTGAGTTGTGGTGATGATTATATTAGGTTTATATTCAAGTATGTGAAGGTTGGTTGTGTTGAAATGGTGAAATATTTTTAGGGTGGCTTAAGACATGGTATACATGATAAATCACCTACCATTGGTGAGATGGGTAGAGCTATCAAGAGTGTGTGGAGTGTGGATAAACCCAAGGGCCAATAGTTCTAGTCATATCTTTTTAAGTTGTCATGACTTTATTTTGTGCAAATTGGTGTTTTTAATTTTGAATCATATAATATTATCCTTGAATTTTATTTATGACTCAATTGGTTCTCTTTGTTATCCATTCATGTATCTCACTATGGATGTCCATGGGTTATGGCTACTATGTTATTATAATAGTTTAGTCATGTTTCTATTTGCCTTTGGGCCCATTTTTGTTTGATCTATATTTCCATGGATATTTTTGAAAAATAATCAATTTTTTGTATTCTCATTTATAAAATAAGGGTGAGGGACCCCACAACCCTCATTTTCCTATAAAGTAAATAACATATAGATACAAGCATTCTAATAGATATTAAATTCTATCTAAAATATGAATGAAAATATCAATATGTTTATTTTATAATTGAAATATGTCATTGTATTTAATTATTAAATATAAAGTGGAAATTTAATATCAATGCTCTAAAAGTATAAATTATGTGCTTCTCAACATTTAACTCATATTATTTATTAGTTATTGTGATTTAGTTCCACTTGTGAGTTATGTAGAGAAAAAATATTAAAAATATTAAAATATATGCCTTCCTAACATCAAAAATTTATTGATCATTTAATTTTTGATATTTTCATTTAAATAATCAAGCATAAATATTTTTATGTTTTATTTCCAGTTTTAAAAAATTAAGGGTAAAAAATTACTAATATATAAATAATTTAAATGCAAAAATATATAATTATGCATACTAGTTAGTTTCCTTGAATATTTTTTGACTTTATCGCCATGGCTGACTTAAATATTGAAAATATTATAAAAATGTCAATTTATCTTAGATTCTATTAATATTAATATGGTTTAAGGTTAGATTAAATTTAAAGACATGTATCAGATACATATATATTATAAAATCATATCGGGTATGTATAAATAATATAATGTTAATGATGTTATTCTGGATGTTTTAGAGTGAATTCTTTACAAAGGTGCTATGAATATTCTTTCTTATAATTTTTAGGTTATGTATTTCCTTTTTGGTGAGGGAATATTGTAATAATTTCTTGTGTTCAATATAGTGGCATGTAATGGAAATATGAAAGTGAAATTCCACAACAAATTTGATAATCTTGAGACACATCCTTGAATATAATTATTTGTGTCCATATGATAATGGTAATGCTAATTATTCACCATTTAATAAATGATATTGTCCCATTATTCTCATTATATGGTGAGATCAGTGATGCATCAAGGGACGTGATTTTTTCACATATTATAGTTCTCACGTGTTTTTAGTTTTATATAGATATTTATTCATATCAACCCTTAGATCCTTAATACTTAGATTAGATTTATCTACATATTTGATTTCATCTCACATTTATTTTTTATTTTTTTATTTGATATGTTTTTACATATTTTCTTTTAAATCAGGTTTTTTTTACTATAGCAATTATGTCTCTTGAATTTGAAGAAGATGATTATATGGACTTGTTTTTAAAATACACCAAAGTTATGGAGGGTATAGTGTATCCAATTTAGTGGACACTTCATTTTAAATACATAGGAAGAGCATTTGTTGTTGTCATTGTTAACAAGGTATTGGATGGAATAATGAAAATATTTTTTAGTTAATGAATTTGAAATCTTAGTAGATGTCAATAATAAACTATAGTCTTTGGGAAGAGAGGGATGTTAGAATATTATACATAGGTAGTTTATTAACTTAAACCAATGTTTATTTTGTTTAAGCTATATTTGGATAGGATTTAATTGGGAGTTGAGGGTTAGTAGTTAGGATTTTCACATATTAATAGTGAATTAAATAGCAAAACACTTTATCTCAACTATAAAAAGAGACTTGTATAGGTGAACTGAACATTTAAAAAAATAACAATGAAAGTGTGTGGATTTCAATATAGTTTTGTATTATATTTTTATGATAAAACATTTATGCACATGTTTAAGGAACTTTCATTTTATATTCAAAGTGTTGTAGTTCCTTCCTAGATATGTTAGGCTATTCCCTTATGGTATTAGAGAAGATCCACCATCTTTTTATTGCATCTAAGATTTGGAAAAAAAATTATGAAAGGAGGTGCAATGCATTGGTGGTTAGGTATAAGAAGTCCAAATTTATAACTTATTCCATTTATAATGTTTACTAGAGAGGAGAATTTGAAAGGTTAAACCCCGCCCTAACTCACTCAAGTGAATTCCTTCCTCATAGTTTATCTCAGATTGATCATCTCACAACATAAAAAATTCCCCTTTTCCTTTCTTTATGCACATGGCCTATTATTTGTGTCTACATTTGGGAGCTTTCAGCTACTACCAAAATTCCCACATAGAACTATGTTGTGGCCTTGTTTAATCCCTTTGCCTAACTTCATGCATGGTAACTAACTACTTAGAAGACTATGGTAATGGAGTTCTAATATTAAATGTTTTTTGTGGAGCATTTGATATTTAATACAATGAATACATTAGTTTTATTTTCTCAACATTTAGGGAAAGACACCATACCCTAAAATTAATGAATTTTCTCTCATATTTATTATTAAATATAATCCATCTATTCTACTTCATCACCTATTATTATCTCTCACTACTAATTTAAAAGAATTTACAATGATTGCATGCTCCTATCCATCTAAACCAACCACTCTCCAACATGTTTCTAGAGCAAACACTACTTAGTGTTTGGCATCTAACTTAATCAATCCCTATCAAACCCTAAAAATTAACACACAACTCTTGGTTGCACTTAATGGTCCTTCATATTGGCTCCAACCATCTATAATTCAAACACTTTTAATGGAGAGATTATTTCTAATTGGGGGTATTGTTATTTAAACTATGAACAATTACTGTGTTTTTTTCCATGCGAAGGCTAATCATTTTGTTTAATATAATGTTTTTGTAAATGTATTTTATAATCCCTTATTATAAATTGAGATGTGTACTTTTATATAAATAAAATTTATTGAGGGATAAAGATATTTTTTATGAAGGGTGTAAAATTATCAAAATTTTATAAGAGGTTTTTCTTATTCTATGGGGGGTGGGGGGTCATTAGTTATTCTCCTCAACTTATTCATATTTTGTGAGAATGGAGACCTGTCTCTTCAATCTCCTCAACACCTCTAACTATAACATTTAGAATCCAAATATGTAGTAGTTATTATAGTCCAAAGCCTTGTGTCACAACATTCAAGACAACATTCCAAACTTAACTTCAGATAAGGATTGGTATTTATTTTCATCTAAGTAAGACAATGCCCTTTGATTGAGTAGTCTCAATGTCTCTATCTAACAACTTCAAATTCCTCATTTATGTTAGCAAGGCACCACTAGAATCTTGAAATTTTTTTGGATAACTCTTGTCAACGAGTTAAAATTAATTTAATTAGATGCATAATTGTATTCCATTTTTACCATTGACTTTCCCATCATATAAGAATTTATTTAGGGAAACAAGCCAAATATCATCTGATTCAGAGAATGTGCCAGCCAAAAGTGGAATCCCAAAGGGAATATGGAGATTGTAGACATTTAAAATTAATTTTTACTTATAACTTTATCTATTACAAAAGATTTCACCAAGGCTGTTACTTAAGATCTATGTTTTCTTTGGAAGTTGAATCTCTATTTAAGAAAGTGGAAACTATAAATAAATATGAATGGAGAGATTTTCTTCAAAAATATAATGTGAGTAAACTTACCTCGCATCCCTATGGAGTTTTATGAGGATAAAATCATTATTGGTGTGGTTAAATCCATATGCCACTTTATTCCATTGCATCCTATCACCAAGTCAAGATGAATGCTTTTAGCTCTTAGATTCTATGTCCACATATCCTTAGAAAAGACCATTCCAAGATCTACTAAATTATAATTAATGTATAAAACTTAGTCCTAAATAATATTATATGAAAGAGAAATAGACATATTTATTACCTATCATAAGTTTGGACACAAGTTAGTATCTTTTTCCCTAAATAAAATAGAGGGCTGATGAGAAAGATAAATCCAATTTTTAGATGGTCAACGAACTAGTCAAGGCTAATGTCATCTTTGATGAAGATGTCAAAAATGTTAGAACATTTAATGACTAAGAGGGCTAGTTTATACCATTAGTCTACTTTGGTGTATAATTAAATAATAATAATTTATTATTTATTAACATGAGGTGAAAACCTCATGTAAATAAATAATAAAATATAGCTATTTATTACATACCAAATTATTTTAAATGATTGTCGAGATGGATACACCCATTGATTACAATGATCACCTCCCTTCATCATTATTATAAATAGGGTTTTAGCACTATTGTTATTCACACAAAAATTTGACATGGGAAACTTGGTAACTACATGAACTAATATTTGTGTGTGGAAAATATGTTTTAAATAATTTGTGAAGATTGACAAAAGGGAAGTGAGAATAAGAAGGCAATGTATTGAGGTCAATAATTTCTTAATTATATGAATATCAAAATTTGTTTGTTTTTTACCTCTTGGAGGTTTTTCCACATCAATGCATGTGTCTTGTGTTCATTGATTTGATTATTCTATGAATTTTTAATTATTTAGATTTTGTATCTCCTGTGTGTACATTACATATATTATTTATATATTTCATCATGGTATTAGAGCCAAAGGGAGTGTAGATGATTAGATTTCTTGTAAATAAATTTATATTGAATTTTAATATTGAATTTCAAATAAAATTAATTCCTTGAAAGCTTATATGACATTAGGATGACTTGGTGAATAGAGTTTTCTTTATTACCACTGGTGGAGGCTTGGTTTAACATTTTTAGATACTTGGATCTTTATACAAACACCATTAAAGTAGTCAAAATATCTTTTTCAAGAATCTAGAATTATTTTTTAAAATATTTGTGTTTCTTGGGCATGGTTGTATGACCATGTGGCATTGAAAAAAAAATTAAAAATAATTTTTTGGATTCAAAATTCCCTTTTTAGGTTTATTGTCGCATCAATATTGAGTTTCAAGGCCTCTTGAAAAATTTTAGACCCTGAGAAAACCATTCGAAGCTTATAGAAATTTTTTATCTCCAATTGGAATGCAATTACTATTTTTGTATGTCTTCCTACCTCAGACATTTTGTCAAAAAAAGTTTTCAAAGATTTTAAGGCTCTCTTTTGGTGTTGAACATTGATTATTCAATCTATGTCTGCAATAAAACTTGTTTCTAGACATTTTGAAGCATCAGAGTCTTCATATTAATTTTTTATAAGCTTTTAGGGGCACCATAGTATGGCTTGGTAAAATGAAAAATCTGAATTTTTTTATCAATAAATTTATTTTGAAAGTGTAATCCACTTTGTCTCAAGTATTTAGGAAGTTTGGCAGATTTTCATGCATTTTGTTGACTTATTCAATCTTTTATGAGCACTATTGCATCTACATGAGCACCATATCTCTACCTAGAATCATGCAAAGGTTAGTATAATATTGTAACAAATACCCCACACACACACACACACACACACACAGAGACACATAGATTAAAAATTAAGAAAATTACATGCACACTATGTATATAATTTAAAAAAGCATACATAACAATGTTAAAATATAGCAGACAAATTGGAACAGATTCAAAGAATTTTTTTATGGATGGGACTGGAAGATAAATGGATAATGTCATTGGTTAGTTCAAAAAAAGTGTATCTTCATAAATCACATGGTGGCCTCAACATTAGATCGATCTAAAGTATGATCAAATCCCTTCTCTCCAAAATCAACTAGAATCTGATTCATAAACATAATGATTGGAGTAAAATCATGCATGCCAAATATCTACATAATACTAACAGTTCCAACTTTCTCCAACAAGAAGCTACCTAGGGATTTGTGATATAGAATAAAATGCTGAAATATAGAAGTCTGCTTAAGCAAGGGATTAAATGGAAATTGGGAAATGGCATGTTTATTAAATTTTGGAATGATATTTGGATAAAAGATAAGGCTCTAATTACATAGGGGGATTACAGAGAAATTATTGGCATTGCTACTCATTTTTTTGGAGATAAAGTCTGTAATTACATGGTTAATAATAATGGCAATAGGAGCTAGAAAAATTTATTGGATAGGTGTGCTCACTGGCTTGATCTCTCCCCTAGATTTCAAGATGTTCAATAGTTGATTTAGGGCGTTAGAATCCCTCTCTTCTTGTAAGAGGATGAATAGTATTAGTGGCCAGATAAGAATGGTTGGTTCTTGGCCAAGTCGCCTTATCATTTGATGGTACCTGAGGTTCATAGAAAGGAGATATGGAAAAATGTTTGGAATCATAAACTTTTACCAAAAATCAACATGTTTTCGTAGGCTGTTACTCATAACAAAATTTTAACCCAAGATAATTTATAGAAGAGAGGGTGTACCCTGGTCAATAGGTGTTATTTATGCTACTCAAAGGAGGAAACTACTTCTCATCTTTTCATACACTATGATTTTGCATAAGAACTTTGGGACATAATCCTAGATAATTTTGGCATTCAGTGGGTCTGTAACTCTGACCTTAAGGAGGTCACTAATAGCTAGTAACCTACCTTTTCTCATCTCTGGCTTGTAGAGTTATGGAAACAAACTCTACCATATCTAAGCTAGACTTTATAGAAAGAGTGTAACCATATAATTTTTAGGGATACTGTTAGAGATGCTTCCCAAGTTTTTCATGCTTTTGGTAAGACTCTATTGGAAAGTGTCACTAATGCCCACATTCGCACTACAGAGAATCCTCTAACTCATGAAGAGGAATAAATTGTGGCTAATTTTAAGATCTTAAATCTTATTCCTACCCATAATAATTACAAAATATTATAGAGACTCAAGTAGATGGAATCCCCCGAAGCCTAACTGGTTGAAACTTAACTTTGATGGGGCCTCTAAGGCTGATGGTAAATCTAATGGGGGAGGGATTATAAGAGATGACAAAGGGTGGATGATTGTTTTCTATGATGGTGGAATGGTCTATCAAAGCAATAATTATGCTGAAGTAACTAATCTCTTATGGGGGATTAAATTGGCTATATCCCTTGATATTAGGAATTTGAGTATCTAGGGGGACTCTAAATTGGTTATTGATGTGGTTAATAAAGTATCACTTATTGGTATTAAGCTAAAATATATTATAATGGATATACAAATTTTCTTACTGAAGTTTACCAGGGTAGACATCTCACATATTTATCATGAGGGCAATGGTGTTGCCGATGCCTATGCCACTCTTGGCCAATAATATTCAAATTGGTGATGTTGGCACCAAATTGATCACATCCATTTAAATATTAGGGATCTCATTCAAAAGGAAGTGACATGTTAAGGATGAGTTAGATATATTGTAAAGATAGATCACTTTGTTAGTCCTTTCAGAGGGTCCCAATGTGTATCTTGGAGTATGGGTCCTTTTGTACTTTTTTGATTGTCATTTCTAATGTATTAGGCCTCTTTGATAAGGTAAGCAGACTGCTCAATCATTATGGATATTGCTATGAAATTATGTTTAAGCTTGGGATGAGTAAGTGTCATTTTTACATGATGTTCCTAATTATGTGATATTTCATCACCATTATCAATATCTATGATTAAGGGATTGAAGTTACTACTAATACGATGGTGAAAATTTGGGGTGTCTTTGGTCTATTTTGTAAGTCCAACATGGGTGGTGATAGAATACGAATGAAACCCATTTCTTTGTTGCAAGCTCAAAGACAACCCAGTGGTTTGACACTATTGCAAAGAGGGTGGGATTAGTCCCTATTTGGAGAGGCTCAATGGGTACGATGAGAACCTTTTTGAACAATTTTCTAGGTCATGGTTAAATTGGCGAGTCTCAGTGGGGGGAATTAGCTTAGATATGGCTATTGGTATGTCTATTCAAGGGATTAAACTACAATAGAAAACCAAAATTGTAGACCTTTCTAGTCAGAAGCTCTTTATTAGAGAAGGTGAATAACTTGTACCCTACAAGGGGGGATTTGATCAAGCCAAGCTGCCTGAGCCTTGGGATGGTGTGTGTTTTATCCTCATGAAGTATTTCACTCTCAAGGGGTGCTTCACCAAGGTTTGCAACTATCATCTTCCTCTTCTAAACCATTTTAGGCAAAATGCTCACATTAGCTTTCCTTTTTATCTACTTTCTTCCCTTGAGAATTATGTCCTTAGGGTTAGAGCTAAATTGGCTAAGAAACCTAATAAGAATCCTAACCCCCTTATCAGAGCCTTATTTTCTATCTTTACAATTTCCATCATGCTCTGAGCTTTCCAAGGCCATTGAAATTGATAGTGGGGAAATTTTTTCTAACCCAAATGCTATCGATGTTGTCGAAGAGTCTTTCCCTTCCCCTATCTCTACTAAGACTAAAGAAGATTCCTTTTCTACTCCTGAGGAGATTCCCATAGACACTCTGGGATCTACTATGAGTACGAAGTGCAAGAAGAGGAAGACATATGTTGGTGATGTGGGAACTATGGGAACTAGTATGGGGACCCCAAAAAATCCTTGTAGGACCCCCAGGGGTCAACGTTGTAAGTCTCATTTGTCTAGTAAGGTTATTAAAGAGGGCTTCTCCTCAGGAGTTAGGTGGTTGGGGTATATTGCTAGCAAACTTGTCCCGAAGGCTAGGCTTATCAACTACTCTGAGAGCACCTCAAATGAATCCACTCAGGATGAGGAGGCTAAGGACATGGATATTCATGAAATCTCTATGGATATTGAGGGGAAGTAGGAGACTAAAGAATTAGAGGCTACTACTAAGGATGCTACTAACTTTGAAAAAAAGGCTAGCAAAGTGGGAAAGATGTTTGTGGAGGAAGATGATGATGAAATCAAAATCAATGCTAGGTTTGGATCTAAATTTTCAATCCTAAGGAGTCACATTTAGAAACTAGAATAGCGCTTTTCTAATGTGCTCTAGAATTCTATTTTCCTTAACATGTTTGTGCTATAGGATTTGGGTGTTGCTGCTACTATTGGCAAAGAGGAGAAATTTGCAAACTTGGATGACCTTATTAAATCCATTTTTAAGTAAGGAGAGAACCACCTCCTTAGTTTTCATTATTATTTTGATACTCTGCTTCTCTGTTAAAATTATCTTAGCTTATAGTTTAGTTTGTTGTGTCTTTTGGATCTCAGACTGTGATGTTTCTATTTTAAGGCACCTTTTGTGCTAGTTGCCTCTGTCACTTTTTTGTTACTTGTAAGGGTTTGGCACCTTGTTTTTCCACCTTATTTTATCAAAATCAATGTTAAAATATAAATTAGTGCATGTAAGTTTTGTACTAGTGTCCTAAAAGGGTTGATGGATCTTATTTTGTTAAATTTTAGTAAGGAAGAGGTCTAGTGTTAAAAACCCACTATTTATTTCTTTTTTTGGTTATTTTAAAATTATTTTTGGTCAGTCGTAATTTTGATTTGGTTTGCATGCAAAGTAACTCATGTGATAAACCCTTATGTAACTTCAACCTTTATGTTTTGACTTTTAACCTAGATAATATTTTGTCAAGCATAGTCATGTGACCAATCATTTCCTAGGTTCCAAACTTATTTATGTGGTCCATTTTTTTGTTTTTAAACCTTTTATTATAGTTTTTTTATTTTTTTAATAACAATGTTTATATAGTGGTTCAATGTGCAACACTCAAGACACCTATTATAGTGTAAATTCTTTCAATTTCTTGAATTATTTCCCATATATTTAAGCATTTTTTTTTAACACTTAAAATTTGTTTTGCTATCAAATAAAGTTAAAATTAACATTAAAAAGGGTTAAATTTTAAGTATTCTCTAGTGTTATATTTTCATTCTTAAAGGGAAGCAATGGCTTCACCTAACTTTTTATTAGAAAAAATCTCAAATTTTTAATGGATCAAACTATAATATATGTATAATACACATCAAATCATAATGTATGGCCTAAAAGATATGGAACATTGTTGTCATAATTTAAAAATCCTCATCAACACAACATGTAACACCTATAATTTCAAATGCATTTTAATATAAATTGCAAGAAGCCATGTCAATTATCTTACAAAGTGTTAAGGATGAATTCCTACTCTATATTAGTAATTAGGAGTCTCCTAGTGATTCTTGGAAACTCCCCGATTCTATGCTTGAGGTGACTCCTCTCTCTAAGATTATTATGTTGATTCTTGAATTGCTTAGTACACCTATAAAAGGTGATGCAAAGGTTGTTAATTTTATTTATAAAATTAAGAATATTAAAGCTCAATTATATGGTTTTAACTATAATTTAATTTAATATAAAATTCTATATTTCATTATTCAATTTAATATTCATGAAAAAATCATACTTTTTATTGCAATTTTAAATTCAAAGTAGTAAACAAATAAAGATATCCCTGGCCTCGTTACTCTATTAGCTATTCTAATTTAATAAGACCAAGTGAATTCTAATTTTAATTATAAAGAGAATGTCACTAAGACACTTCTCACTCTCAACCCTACTTTTGACAATAATAGAAACCATAAATCTAATTAATTCTACTAATGGCAAAAATGAGAATAAGAAAACTGGCAATAAGAATCATAAACCTAAGTTTAATGGGAATTTCAATTTGTGTGGTAAATTTTGTAATAGAAGAGAAATTTATTATACAAAAATATATAGTTAACAATATAACTTATAAAAATAACAAAGGGAAAAAATTTAATCAAAACCATAAAAAATAGAAGAACCATAATCAAAACATCAATCACAAATAATATTCTAATGTTATTACTTTATATGTTCCACTATTTGATTCTAATAAGAATGAATATATTTTAGGTAGTAGTGCATCACACCATATTAAATTCTTATCTAAAATTTTATCTGATACTAGATATATTTCCAAAAATATTTACATAGGAGATAATTCATTTTTAGAAGCAACTAATCAAGGGAAGTTAAAATTTATTAACATTGTTATTAATGATGTTTTATATTAACCTAAGCTTATTATATTGTTCTCAACTTATTATTATAACTTAATTTTAAATTTTCTAAAAGATAATTGGTTCATTAGAAATCAATCTGGTTATTTGATTGCTAAAGGTGTTTAAAGGAATTTACTTCTTTTACATGTCTTCCATCGCATAGTAAGAATGAATATCAATTATGGCATGAAATATTATGACATTTTAATTTTAGAAATTTAATTGATATATAATCTCATAATATTGATTTTGGTCTTCTTTCTATGTTTGATGATCATAAAACTTGTGAATGCTACTTACGTGGTAAGTAACACACTAATCCCTTTCATAAGAATCATGATATAAATTCCTAGCATCCTTTATAATTGATTTATAGTGATGTTGCATGACCTATTTATGTTTTTTATATAATTATTCTTTATATTTTTTTACTTTTATCTATAATTTTACTAGAATGATTTGGTCTTATTTTGTAAACAAAAAATTTGAAGCATTGTCTAAATTTAAAGAATTTAAAGTTTTTTTGTTGAAAATGCTTCTAACTTTTCTATTAAGAGATTAAGACATGGAAATGGTGATGAATATATTAGTAAAGAGATTGATTATTTATGTATAGTTGTGGTATTTAAATTTAATTAAGAACTCCCTATTCTCCTTGTATAAATGGTATTATTAAAAGGAAAAAATACACCATTATTGAGATGACTAGAATAATGTTGCATTCTATAAATTTTACTAAGTTATTATGGCCATGAATATTGTTGTGCATATTTACAAATAAAATTTCTAATAAATATTTGTATTTTTTAGACCAAAATTCATGTATGTTCATGGCATATCATTTACCATTATAATATTTTTTGTTACTAACCAAATTGATAGTGTCTCAGCTACATTTATATTTATTAGTAAAACTATTTAGTTTAATTCATTCTAAATTATAGTTATAATTATATTTTATTGTGTGTGTACATGTGTGTGTGTGTGTGTGTATCCTAAATATAATTTTAACATATTTTATTCACTTTATTAAATAAGACTTATTTATATTTAGGTCTTTTATATATATATATATATATATATATGTATATATATATATATATATGTATATATATACATATATATACACATATGTATATATATACATATATATACACATATGTATATATATACACATATATATATATACATACATATATATATACATATATACATATATATATATATATATATACATATACATATATATATACATATATACATATACATATATATATATATATATACATATATACATATACATATATATATATACATATATACATATATATATATATACATATACATATATACATATATATATATATACATATACATATATACATATATATATATACATATACATATATACATATATATACATACATATATATATATATATATATATAAAATAATGAAATAAGGAAAATATATTGACATTATATTTTCAATTCATATGAGTTAGAATTGACATACTTTATATTCATAACATCATGCTTTATTTGACAAGATAATCATGTTTAGTTATTACATTTGTTAAGAAGATCATGCACATTAAGTTTGGATATTTTTTGTTTCAAATGTTTAAATGATTTCATTTGATTATTAGGGAAAGTGCATTCTAGCATTATTATTAATTGGATCCTCATAATTTATTGTACTAATCATTATGTTCATACATGTTTGAAATTATTTTTTCAGTCTCATATATATTTGATTAGATTATTGCATATCATTATATATTTATACATATTTTATGTATGAGACGTTACATACCTCAATCTTTTGATTGATCCAATTTTAGATCATTGAAATATGGAAAAAATATTAATCTTGTAATTTTTTTTAAAGACTTAAATTGTAAAAGGATTTATTTCTTCTAAGATATTTGATGTTTGGATAGATTAGTATCACATTGAAATTATTTTATGTGCATCACATGCTATTTGGGGACATACATATTATCATTATTTGAGATGTCCAATAATGAATTACATATAATGATTTATGTGTGTCACTAACTTAGTAATCAAAGTAGTGAACCGGTTTGTCTAATGCATAACTTGATTGTTTAAATGTGTTTCACCATAGATATACATATATTAATTTATATTTATTTATTTATTTCTAACCATAATGTGATATTATAAATCAATTTCTAGATATATGCTTAATTTTGGTGCATGTGTTATCATTTGGAGTAGTAAAAAGCAACTTACTATCTATATCTCTTCTACTAAAGTAGAGTACTTAAGTTTTATGGAATCTTTTAAATAATACATGTCACTATGAAGGTTATTCAGATAGATTCATTTGTATGTTTCTAATAGTAACACCCTTAATTATGATAACCAAATTTGTATATTTATGGTGAAAAATATATTGCAACACCTAAAAATTAAACATTCTAAAGTTCATGTAAATTGTATCTGATAAAAAGTCTTAAATGCTTACATTAATCTATAGTTATATATTAAGGATTAAAAAGTGGTATATATATATTCAAAAAACCACTTGGTGATACTAATTTTTATCAGTTTTATAAAATAAAGGTATGGCACTTGGTCCCAAGAAATAGTGTATGAAGGAGCAAAAAACATCTTCCCTACCTATCACAAGTTTAGTCACAAGGCAATGACTTATCCCGAAAATAAAATAGAGAGAGCCAATGAGAAAGATAAATTCATAGTTGAGATGGTTAAATAAATAATTAGGGCCAAAGTCATCTCTAATGAAGATGTTAAAAATCTAGAAGAAATAAAGAATCCTAAAAATTAGTAATCCCAAACTCCATGGTTGCCTCCCCTTTTACACTAAAAACTACCCCTCGAGCCACTCTAAACATCAAAAACATTATATAAATGGAACTAATATCCATATTAATATCACCCTTTAAGGGAATTTTACCCTAGAGAAAAACAAAAATAATAATGAACTAAATGGAGAATCACTTATGATAACTTCCCCCATAACACAAGCCAAGTTCACAAGTTTAGCTTCACCATTCAACTACAGGGTAACCTAAAATAAAGTAAAGAAACTAAATGTGTTTTATGTGACTAAACACCATGGTGGACCTCCAAGACAAATCGACAAAACTAGATAAACTCTAAAATAGGTTTTAAAAGGAATGTAAATAATATTGAAAGAAGGCCAATTTAACATCAAGAAACCACCAAGGAAGAACCCTAATTAGGTTATTAAAATACGTTTTCTCATTTTAAGGATCTCTTTTATATTGTATTAGATAATTTTTGCATATATTTTGAGTAATCTTTGGATTATTAATATTCTAAATTAATCTGTTGACCGAATCCCTAGTCTATCCTTTATACTTATTTATAATAAGTTAGCTACGATTTTTTGTTTCCTATGTGTAAGTTTAGGGAACCTCTCAAAACTCTTTACTCTACCTCTTTACCCCCTCTTATGTTTTTTCTTGTAGTTATATATGTAACATTTTTTAGTTCATGCAATTTTATCTTCTCTTATTACTCCGTTAGGTTAGGAAACCTTGTTTTAAAACCCTTGCATTTGGTTCATAGATCCAATTTCAAAAGAATTTTTACCCATATCCAATAAAAAATGGTGGTATAAATAATACTGGTAAAGAGGTCATTTTTTGTGTTATAATATATTAAGGGTATTTTAAGTGTATTTTATACATTTTATTTGAAAATGTATGCCTTAGGCTACCAATTCCAATGGCCTAGTTTTTAGATATATTTTGTGAATGACTTACTAAAGATAAATATAATTTGATGTCCGCAGATGCTCTTCCTAGTCCTAGTCACTCACTTGATGCTAGATATTATAAAGATAAACCAAATAATATACCCTTGAACATGCCTACAAAATATATCTCTTTTAAGTATTCTAAGCCTTATGAGACTTCTAAGTCCTTTAAGTATTTTAAGCCTAAAAAACAATCTAGACAAAATAAAAATATGATCCTTGTGGATTTTGTGGTGGGAATAATCATTATAAAATCATATGTTATAGTTATATAGAATATTTAGAAGAATTGTTAAAGCAATAAAATTTATTTATTACCACTCCTACTCTATCAGATAAAGGGAAAACACTTATTATTAGTACATTGTCTACATCACATGATGATTAGATCTTGGATTCAACTACTTCACATCATCTCATGTACTCTCAATATCTTCTTTATTTAATTTTTTAATTATATCACTTCAAAAATATCTATAATAAACTCCTCTCAAGTTAAATTTTTGGGCTTTAACATACTTGAGGTGTAAGATGAATACATTAATAATATATTAATTGTACCCAAAATGTCTTCTACCCAACTTTCTATGTATTAAATTTTTATTATGGTATTGACAAAAAAATGGAGATTGTTCCACATAATATTATAGTTGTATAATTTAAATAACTAAAGAGGTAGTAACTATAGACGTAGTGGATCATAGTTTGAATTGATATACTTTTGATAGTTTGATTATTTTGATGGTTCATCTCTTATTTTTCATGGAGATTCAATGAGAAAATGGTGGCATGAGATACTAAGACACTTGAATCAAATATGCATGCATTAAATGACTGATAAAAATATTTAAATGGCCTTCCAAAGCTCTATTGTATTGATGGAGTGTGTCTAATATGTCTACCTAGAAAACAATATTAGGATTCATTTATAAAAGTAAAGTCTACAAATAGACAAGCACCTATAAAGGTTGTGCATAGTGATTTTATGACATTTTACACTCACTCTTTTTTGAGAGAAAATTATGCACTCAATTTCATTGATGACTTCACTTAGCTAATCTAGTATAATTTCTCAAGTCAAAAAGTGATATTTTTTAGACCTTTCAATATTTCAAGGCCCTTTTAGAAAAAACTTATCAATTTCACTCAAGAAGATACAAACTGATAATTAGGGGAATATGACAATACAACCTCCAAATAATTTTGTAATAATAATGGAATAAAACATCAATTAACTATGCCATACATTTAAAAATAAAATGTCATAGCTAAGAGTAAGAATAGAATTTTGAAAGAGATAGAAAATTATATGATTTAGTCTAAGAACCTAGGACCAAAATATTTGGTTAAGGCAATTAATTTTGCTAATTACATCTAGAATCACATGCCACATAATGTTTTGTATAATAATACACTTGAATAACCTTGTTCAATAATTAAGCTTGATATATCTTGATTTCATATTTTCAAAATTAATGTATGGGCATTTATTCCTAATTACAAACACAACTATTTGGATAATAAGAGCCAATAACTCATTTTTGTTGGTTTTTGTGATAATAGAAAAGATTACCAAATTATTGACATCATCTCAAAAAATGTATTATTTCATAGGGATGTCTTATTTCATAGGAGTTAGCTTCTTATCCTTATGCAATTTCTACTCCTACTATAATTGATTATGAGGACCTAATTTTTTTATGATGTTGATGCCATTGATACTTCTCCTTCTTAGCCATCACTACCACCTCTTTCTTAGTTTATGCATAAGTGGGATCAATCCACTCTATAATTAGTTTTTTATTTGGTTGGTGATCATTCATTTCCTCACTATAATTGATCTTAGACATTTGGTGTTTCTCTTTTGAGTCATTCTATTTCAAATGATCCAATTTTATATTTTGAGGTAATGTGAAAACTATAGTGGTATGACACCATGTGAGAGGAATATTATTCACTCATAAAAATTCTCACATGGGACTTAGTTTGTAATCCTAAGGCAATAAAACATTTTTAATGCAAATGGGTCTATAAGAACAAATATTAAACATATGGTTGAGTTGATGATTAAAAATCATGCTTGGTATAAAGGGTTTATCATATGTTGAAATATTTTATTACTCTAAAACATTTTACCCTATTCCAAGATGAATTATATTCATCTTATACTTCACCTCACTATAACACATCATTATTCAATATACTAGATGGATGTGAAGAGTGTTTTTATGTACATATATATTTAATAGGATATATATATGGATCATCCATTAGGATTTGTGAATGATTCTTCACTTGTGCATAGGCTCTGTCAATCTCTATATGATCTCAAACAAGTTCCTTGTTCTTGTTATGAGAATATGGATGGGGTTTTTCTCAATTTTAGTTTTACACAATGCCATTCCAACCCAAATGTATACATTCAAAATTATATGGATGATATTTTGATACTATTTCTATATGTTGATTATCTCATTATCATATATACTTTATACCTCATGATTCAAGATGTCAAGCACAAGGTGATGGAGTAGTTTGACATGACTAATTTTGAACTTTTACATTACTTTATAGAACTTTAGATTGATCAATATCTTGAGTATATTTCCATTAGCCAGTTGAATTATGCTTTTGATTTGATTAATTGATTTAATATGGATGATTTTAAGGTTGCTCCAACACCATTTTAATCAAATATTGTTTTATCTACTAATTGCATGAGTCCTCTAATAGATTTGGCATTGTATTGACAACTAGTATGTAATATTTTATACTTGATTCAAACTCTACTTGATATAAATTTTGTTAACCTTATCTCTTGGTTATCCCATGAGACTTATGAGATTGATTGGTAAGTATCCAATCATATTTCACACTACATTTGGTGTACCACACACTTTGAGATTTAGTACACACCACAAGGATCTTCAAAGATCAAGGGTTTCATTGACTTAGACTAGGATGGTGATGTCGATAATCATAAGTATACCTCTAGGTTTTTATTTAACCTTGGTTTAGTTTAATCATAAGGGATTTTAAGAAATAGACATCTATTACATTATTTCAACTAAGGTTGAATTCTGAGTTGTTGCTAAATCTAGTTAGGAGATACTTTGGCTTTAATAATTTTTTGGAGAGTTTAGTTTCCAACATTAAATCCCATTACTCCTCGGTGTGACAACCAAAGTGACATTGTAATTTTAATGCAATTATTTTAATTATTAGTGAACATATCACATTTATATTCATATGAAATTTATTTAATAGTTTATTTAGGATCATTATATTTTATTTAAGTTCATGTCTTCTAATGAGTAGGTTGTAAAAATATTTAGTAAAAATTTAATAACACCTTTTTACCTTCTATTGTGAGCATTTATTGGGGTTAATGAAGTTGTATTTTTTTAGGGGGGCTCACATGAAAGCATTCCTTCATTATCCTTCTTCCTTCAATTATTATACATGGGTACCTAATAAGGCCTAGTATTTGGGACCCATATTTTTTTTCCATTAATTTTGCTTATGAGAAGGTGTTATAATATTATACATAGGTAATTTATTAACTTAGTTAAACCTATGTTTATTTTTTATAATATATAATTATATAGTATTTAGTTAGGATTTAGGGGTTGGTAGTTATAATTTTCACATATTAATAAGTGCATTCAATAATAAAACAATTTCTCTCAAATATTAAAAGAGACTCACATAGGTGAGCTAGACATGTGAAAAAACAACAATGAAGGTATGGGAATTTTAATATATTTATGTTTGATATTTTTAAGTTTAAAAATTTCTACACATGTTTAAATAAATTTCATTTTATATTTAAAGTGTTGTAGTTCTTACCTAGATCCTATAGGTTGATCCCTTAAGGGATTTTTCAATGCATGTATATTAAACCATTCCACCTATTCATAGTGATAATTTTTTTGGTGAATCAGATGATTATAGTGATTTGAAAGAGAGATATTGTAGTGATGACACTAAAATTAGAATCAATATAAGACACATAGATTGAACCAATTTTTTTTGTAGACAATTTCATTCTCAATCACAAATGATCTATCAGAAATAATGACAAAGCCAAGGTTTTATGCCATATGTGATAAAATGTATTAAAATTTATGAATGGATATTTTTAGCCCTAAGGTTTGGTTTAATAATAAAAAATGTGATAAAACTACGTTTTGGTTTCTATTAGTTTATATACCCCAAGAAATCAATAGCTTGGATAATTAAAAAAATAGTTTTTTATGAAATAATAATTGTCATAATGGCTAAAGAGAGTGGTTTATTGGATGTTTTATCCCTTTTTAAAATTATTAAACATAATTTTAAGTTTAGATGAGTTTCTACCAAATTTATCTATTTGTGATAAAATATGTTTCGTAGAGAACCATTACAAATTTACTTGAAGCAAACATGGTGCAATTTAAAATATTGGATGCCAATACTTTTGGTGTGCCTATTGATAGAATAGTAAACTCTCCTAGTAAATTATTATCCATATCTAAAGAAATAAACTCTCATATAATGGCTTGTTATGAAATAGACTAACATAAATGGTTCACCTATGGATTCCATATTCAAAAAAGTATCAAAATAAGTTGAGGTCAACATGTTGGATATACTCAAACAAAAACAACGCTAGTTGATATGCCTATTTATTTTGATGCATCTAGTTACAATATTTATAAAAAAGTTATCATAACACCCTACAATGATAAAAAATAAAAAATTCAAAAATTTAATGCCAATCTATCCTACTCATCATATCAAAAACTTAATGAAGAAAAAATATGGAAATTTATTTTGGATGAAGTGGAAGATTTTAAATATAATTAATACAAATTTGATTATCTCATAAAAAATCCCCTTTAATTAGTAATATTTTTATACATAATAACAAAAAGTTTCCATCTTTTATTTGGGTGACCAATCTATGGAGGTACATAAAATGAAATTTGATGGGATGGAATTCTACTAGAATACATGCCAGAAATCATGTTAGTACCCAAACAACACCTTTTATAGTCATAAATATAACTTTATAAATGTAATAAATATGTAGTAAATGGTAACATTAGGAAAGAGAAGTAAATTTCAAATACCACCACAATACCTTTACTTAATAAATAAATAATTGAGAGAGTAGATAGAATTTAAAGAAAAATAAGTGTAATGAGGATCTTGAATTATTGAACATCCTCTACTCTCATAGTCAAGCTTCAACAACATAATGAGAATAATATTTTAGCATGTATCAATTACAAAGATCAACTTTTTTTCCAAGTTTTATTAGTTTAAATATATATAAAATGAACATAGTGATATCGCATGCCCAAAATCATAATATATACTTGAAGAGAAACAAACATGGCTCAATGGATACATTCAAATTTATTGTGCAAATTATAATTTGATGGATTGAAATTAGATGAATATCCCTAGGGATTATTTAGAATTTGCATGATAGAATACACAAAATTAAATAATCCATCTAAAGGATAATAAAAATAAAAAAATTCAATAAGTAATGTTATTAATATCCTACATACTCTCATTGGTATGCTCACATATGGACACAAAATTGGGGTTTTGGCTACTTCAGCTTACAACTTATTGAACAGGGAGTAAGCTACATAGTCACACCATTATATTTTTACCTCATAAACATCAAATAACCCATCATTTATGAGTACATGTATTTATTTTATAATATTAAATCATTAAAATATCCATTTTATGATGCACTATTACAAAATAAAGTGCATGAAAAAGGCAAAAGATACAAGGAAAAAGTTCATTATTAATAAATTAGTGTTTCTAGTAAAAAAATACTTCATTCAAAAAATAACCATTAATTATCTACTTGTAATTAGATAATTCTCATGTGATAATAAAAATCATATCTTATTTTCATTCTCATCTATGTTGGTAGTAATAAGGTATTCAACATTATGTATGTAATATCCATTGTAGTGGGAGTTATTCACAAGGATATAGATGGAAATTTTAGAATAATAACAACATAATTATAAAAATTAAACACAGTTTATTTTCCATATATCATGAACACAAATAGAAAATACAAAGATGGGTCATGTAAATTTACTCTTTACTTTATTTAGGAAGTATGTGACTTCAAGGCCATTGTAGACCCATACTTTTTGGATGGAAATAAAATTATAGTGGGTATTAAAAAACCTAATATGTTCATGTTATAGGTTGTGAATGTCATACCCATGATGGAATATAAAGAAAAAATAAAGGATCTGTAATGATCCCATCCACTCCTAATATATCATAAAAAAGGACAATGGTGAACCATATTTTTCAGAAGGGTAACCTCCTTTATCACCTTTAAAATAACTCAAAGAGATGGAAGATCTAAAAAATGGAGTAAAATAATATATTTAACATTGGGGAAATTTTAGAATGGATGGAGGTAGAGAATATTGGATTCCAAAGATAATGTATTGGGAAAATATTTTGTGTGTTTGGAAAAACTATTTATAAAGTGTATAACGATTTTAGATTTTTTATTGGCATAAATAATCTAGGACAAAGACACATATGAATAAATATCTGAAGACACACATGTTCATATGGAATACTACATTAATAAAAATATCCCAAGTAATGATTATATTTATGTTGGACCTATTTTTTTAAGACTCAAATAAGCATTCAATCCATTGATGGATGCGTATATGGGATATATTCTTATAGTAAAACTAATAAAGAAAAATGAGAAGATATGAATGTGAAGAGTATATTGGGATATTTAACTTAAATTATAAGTAGATAATGTGGTTTAAAAGGTGAGTGTTTAATATTGGATACTTGCAAGAAGATAAAAAAGGGCAACATTATATCAAGATTGTTTAAGGCCTAATAAAACATGGATAATATTAAACACATAAAAACATAAGATTGATGTGAATAACATCATCTAAGCATGGAAACAAAATAGAATGTGTAAATTATGCTTGAGTAAGATAATTGATAAATAAGCTAATTCCATTAAATCATATCTTGAACTACATCAATAGGGTAATGAATGCTATGGTGAAACTATTAAAGATCATAAATTATTATGTGATATCATCTTCAATCCAAGTTGTGGGTTTTCTGAAATATGTATTCTAAATAATTATTCAATAAGACCTTAAGTTTTACTATTATTTAATATGAATGGAAGATTGATTTTTATTTCACCAAATTATTTTTCATAGATGTGGAAGTATGTTAAGATCTTAATATTAGAATATTGTTTATTAAACATGAGTGGAATATTAAAATTTATTTTAATAATAAAAATTCATAATTATTGAACTAGGAATATAATAAGATTAATTTTTAATGATATGATCAAAATATTTTTTCAAACTATAACTAATATTATTATAATTAAATTTATGGGAGATGTACTAGTATTAATGCAACCATGATAGAGTTGAACAAATTTATTATGTGTAGGTAAAGGAAGATCCTAAAGTATGGAAAAAAATATATTTAGAGGTGGTCTTAAAAACATCATGTAAATGATTTTTGGGCATGAATATTCCATATCTAAAGAGTTTTATAGAGGATAGGAAGACTAAATTGTTAGGATGAAAGGCCTCAATATTACCATCACTAAAGAGTTAACTAGTGAAATTATAGGTATGATCTATGATGGTGTAAAGGCATTCAAGGAAAAAAATTGAAGGAAGAATTGATGAAAAATACTTTAAAAAATGATAAATCGATTTCCTCATCTCTAAAAGGTTTCTTAGAGTAGACCTGCCAAGGAAATGACCCCATATTTGTCTCTACATCATGAGATATATAACCTAGGAAGGTAAGCATAAGATTATATTTTCATTACATTTTCTATTGATGAATCATTTTAAGGGGCACATGATTAGTTTTCCTTTTTTTCCTACTTAAATCCTCAGAAGTCTTGATCAACCCCACTTTGGACCTCATACACCAAGATATCATTATTCTTATTAGGAATAGATTGGAGCACTTATGGGGGAAATATGTCATAGAGGCTATTGATGTTCCGAGTCAAGAGGAAGAATCGATGAAATATAATGAAGGAGGTTTTGATAGGGGAGGAATAAAATGGTAAACCCACCACTATAAGTAGGTTTTAAGGATATATTTATGATCCTAAGGCTATTGAAACCCCTAACCCCATAGAATTAGAAATACTATAGAGGTGGAGAGAATTATGTAAAGGATTCAAATAAAACTAGTTATGCACTAGTTGCTTTGTACCAAAATGGTCAAAGAGATCAAAAAATTGAAAACATTGTTGAGTCTAGATGAAGGCATAACCTAAGAGGGCATAGTTTAATGAAAGGTGGAATACATTAAGGAGGTGGGGGAAATTGGAGTGACCCCTCTTAGTAGGAAAAGGAAGTTGGTGGAAGAAATGATTGATAAGAAGATATATGAGAAGAAGAAGCATAAAAAGGTAGATGAAAGGACACCAAAGAGTCAAAATAAAACCATAACTAAAGATTCTTCCTATCACTTGAGCAAAAGAACTAAGGGATATTCCAAGAAGAAAGAGAAGAGAAATAAATAAAGTAGGAAACTTGTTTACTTTGACTTTGAATAATCTCACCACTAGTTTCATCTATTCTTCTAGGTAGTTTATTTTTTACTAATCATGGTCCCATTTTTATAAGTATTTGTTGTACTTTTGGTTAAATTCAACATCATTATTCTTGGACCTTGGGGATTAGACTCTTTGTCTATTCTTTTTCTCTTTTTTTAACATATTTAATTACATGTACATGTATGGGACCATTATCACACCTTTTAACCTTATCTAATAATAAAAAATACATACATACATATAAACTATGTGATAAACCACTTCAATAAAACAATGCCAAAAAGTGGGACAGTGGTCCATCTATAAGGTATATGGTCACAAAGTATGTTCATAGTTCATATTATCAAAGTTGATTAGATTTTCACTTTATGCTTTGTGGTTCTATTAGGATTTATAATTTACTTTAATTTTTTAATGGGTCCACCTCTATTAGTCAGTGTAATCTAAATAATGTCACCTCAAGATTATACATTAAAAATGATTAAACAATAAAAAATTATGTATTCACATGTGTTATTAGCTTAGATGAGGTACATGGACCCATTAATATTTTTTATTCAATTTTATTTATGGTTAGGACTAAACTTAAAGGCTCAAGTTATAATATAAAAGGGGGTAGAATTATTTAATATTTAGGCATAGACCTAAAAGTGGTAATAAATGTATGTGAACCTTATAACTTATGTCTATGTTGAATAAATTAAAATAGACCACTAGTTAGTGAAGTGTTATAACATAAGGCATTATACAAAGAGCCACAAACTTTATGGTCAACATAATCAAATTAAAGTGAACCTTTCGCTTAGGATAAATCAAAGTGGATGAGCCTTTATAACTTAGAGGCTTAATTTACTTAAATGTACATGAGATTATTATATTCTAAAAAATTAATATGGATAATTTAATTATGACATGTACTAAGATACCAAGTGAACTAAACCTAAAATTAACTAATAAAATGGAAGTAACATGTTTCAAAAATTGAGATAATAATAATTTTGAAAATAAAATGTATCTCACATTTTCCAAAATAGGGTCCATATTTTTACTAAAAAAATGGGTAAATGTTGGTGAAAAAAAAAACTATTAGATAATGATATGACAAATATGGGGAATTATGTGATCAAGACCCATTTCAACTATTAGAACATACTCAAATATTGGTTCATTTCTCCTATATATGAATGAAAAAGAGGGGGAAAATAGGATATAATTTAAATTTAAATTGTCACTAGTTAAAATAATATTAAAAATATTGGAGTATGATATCACAATAGTTAAAAATTTTGATGCAGGGGAATCCTAGGAATGCCTAAGAGTTGGTCTAAGAGTCATAAATGTGAGATAAATTTGAATTTGAAGTTTTTCAACCTTTTTTCCCAATTTTGATTGTCAAACTTGAAATGAGGGATTGAAAGAGTTCTATTTGGTCTAAATTAATGTTGATTTTATGTAATTTTTTAATAATGATGCAATAGACCTTTATGGTCTCTTAAAAGGTCTCGAGAGTGGTTATGAGTCATTATTCCATGTTAGAAGGACGAGGTGGTAGTCTTGGTATTCACCACCCTAAGTGGGTCTTAGTGTTAAAGAGAGTTTCTTGATAAAGAAATGGTTATGAAGCTTATTTTATAATATATTTCATAGTAATAAGGATATATAGTGTTTTGTGGTTAAAAGTATAGGCATGATGATAATAAAATAGGGGCACACAAGATTGAGACAAGAAAGAAGGTCTACCAAGATAGTATAATAAACTGTGTAAGTCTTTATTTTGTATTGATCTAACCTTCAAATGAATAAATTAGCGATTAAATTGTTGTTTCCAATAAGATTTTGATAATATATTCATGATAATAAGTTGCTTCAGACTTTAAATTGAGAATATGCATGATTAAATATGCTTACCCTGATTTATATACAAATTATGTGTTTTTGAGTAAGAAGGTACAAGTTTAATGTAATGCATTATTTTAATAATGTGTGTGAAGAAATTTGTAACTTTATAAGTGAGTTTTTAATTTTGGTGATGATTTATGAAGTTTTAATGTTGATTTCTAAACTTTGAGTTGCAACAAACCTTTTATACCTTATTTTGATAAGCACAGTCAAATAACCTATGTGTGTGTGCATGAGTTGATAAAGTTGGAGAAAAGCATAAGGAACATGGAGAAATAATACATTGTGAAAAGTTTTGGAATTAAGATAATATATGAATGAATAGGTAAGAAATATTGGTGATTTTATAAACCCTGCTACAAAATAAATAACCCATGTTTTCTATAGCAGTCTGTGATTGAGTGGACTATGTATTATGAGTGAGTTCTTTGAAAATAAATAGTCATGATATTGATAATAAAATGTTGGAGGATATTTATTTAATTTATTGGGACTTTTTTAAGTTCCTTATTTAACCCTTTGTTGTTTTTCATTGTGTGATCTTCCTCTAAACAAAACCCAGGCCTGTAGAGTGTCAAGTTTTGGACACATTCAAGAGTAACTTGGAGTTAAAATGTGTGACAATGTGTGTTAAAGCACTATATAATTATTTTAAATTTTTAAAAATGTAAATAAACACCTTTTAGACTTTATTTTAGTGTTTTAAACCTAATACAACAAAATTTATACATTTTAGAAGGCTTTCAACCCATATAGTGGCCTAAAAACCCTAGATTTAGGATTTGATGCATATAATGAGTTTTAACCATCAAATTCTCACAAAATTTTTTATTCATGTCAATATTAATGTTATATAACTAATTTATATTTTTAAAGGATTGTACATATCTTTTAGTATAGATTTTAAAGGACTGAGGTGGAATAACCCTAGAAGAAGGGCAAGTTGTATAGGCCAAAGAAGGAAATGGTATATTATTGGAAAGTGAGATGGAAAAAAGAGTTTATTAAGCTATAGGAGTATAATGGCTATCCAAAAATGTAAATTTTTGAATGGTTTAACCATATATTTCTCAAAATAAGGAGTTTTATCTATTTGGAGCGTTAATTTGGGAGTCAAGTAAGTCTACAAGTACAAAAGTTTGCTAAGGAACCTAAAATAAAATTTTATGTGAATAAATTAAAATATAAATGGTACTAAAAAAACTATTTGCTTTTCCATGATTAGTTATTTTACGTAATATAATTGTGGATTTGCACTTAAATAGGGCTAGAAGGCTTAACAAACAAGAAGTTGGATATTGAGAGAAAATCAAGGCAAGGGATGATTAAATTAGTTTTCTATGATATGAAATAAGGTATTAGATTTTTTGTTTTTTGAAACTTTTTTTGCGTATGTGTTTGATTTTTTATCCTTTTGGACAAGGTAAGCCTAGTGTTGGCTAAAGAAGATTTAAAAGTTTGAAAGCAAAGTGAAAGTGAAGAGCAAGCTGATGGTAATATCTATACATTATTTGGTATTATATCCATATTTATTCTCTATGAATAGCTATATATAGATTTGAATTTTTTAATTAATGTATGTTGCATGATTGATAAGAAATTGTAGGTAAGTAGGCAAAAAGGTACTGTATAGAGTCATGTTGAGAGATAATAGATAAGAGAGAATGTATGAGTTATTTCTGGTTTATTTGTTGGTCTAAATACATTAATGATGATATGTGAAAGGTTAAGAAATAAAATTGTGAATGGTGTGGTGGCAGCCCTAAATTAAGAGAGTTATTAATAGGTCAAAGGAGATAAGCTCATAAATAGAGCTTAGAGAAGAGAAGACAAAAATCCAAGTGTGAAGGAAAAGTGTGTGAAATGCCTAAGTGAGGTTTGAGATAGAGAAATTGAGAGGTTTCAATTGTGAACCAAGAGGAGGTGGTCTGATTGAGGCCAAAAATAAGAAAGAGGGTATGTACCCAATTAAGGTACTCAAGATGAAGATGAAAGGAGAGGTAGAAATGAAAGTGAAAGATAGGGTTAAATATGAAAGCCACAGTGAGAAGAAGATGGAGATAGATATAAAGGAGAAGAGCAATGCATTGGAAAGAATAGAAATAAAGTTATTGAGGATGTGGAATGTGTATAGTTTGTAATGTGGACTCAAAATCAAGAAAAGAATCAAGTGTAGCTTTATAGAAAGGATGTAAGAGAGATAACCAACAACTAATGGACAATTTAGAAAGGTAGTTGAAGAAGATGGCAACACAACTTACCATGGAAGAGGATGGAGAGGTAATATGGCCTCAAAAATTTCAAACCACCATTGATTTGTCATGGTTGAATACATGTGAAGATCATGATTGGAATGAAAAAGTTGAATGGCCAATAGTCCATAAAGAAGGAGAAGTTGATGAATGGAAAAGAGAAGGTACAACTCAAGATGAGATGTTTTATCACCCTCAAGATGGTGAACTAATTGATGGAGAAGAGTGGAAATATAAAAATCAAACATTAGGTGATCAAAAAAGAAAAGGCACAATAGGTAATTAAGTGCATGTAATCTTTGATTGGTATTTTGAAGAGGAAGATGAAGTGTTTTACAAGAACACCATAGGTTTGTTTGAAGAGTTCATTGGGTCAGATAAAAATCAAGAAGCACATTAAGCGTTTGAGGAAAGAAAAGAACAAACAAAGGAATATGAGACTAAAGTAATAGTCCATGAAGAGAAGATGCAAGTTGATGAGTTGACTGATTGGACAGTCAAAAAAGGAGTAGCTAAAATAGAGGAAAATAGGATAGAAGATGTGGATGACAAGATTATGAACAAGCAAGAGACCTTAGAATGGTCAAAAGAGGAAGAGAGTATGAAGTGGATCAGATATGTTGATGAAGAGGAAGAAATGGTTATGTTGTAAGAAGAAATAGAAAGGGAATGAAAATTCATGCTCACTGACATGAATATTAAAGAGGATCACAAGAGAAAGAAAAGAAAGAAGAGTGATTTTAGGTACAAGTAGAAGTATAATGAGCAATAAAATCAAGAACAAAGGATCACATGGATGATGAAACAGAGGCATAGGTGTGGCAACAAGGAACACACACATTTGTATGAAAACTTGAATGAAGAAGCATATTGGTATCAAGTTATTTTATCCCCTTGGGATTATGGTGTAGGGGCATCTTGGGAATGCCCAAGAGTTGGTCTAAGAGTCCTAAATGTGAGACAAATTTGAATTTGAAGTTTTCCCACCTTTTTTGCTAATTTGAATTTTAAAACATGTAATGAGGGATTGAGAGTGTTCTAGGTGGTCTAAATGAATGTTGATGTTATGTAATTTTTGAATAATGATGTAATATACCTTTATGGTGTCTTGAAATTTCTTTAGAGTGGCTATGAGTCATTATGTCATTTTTTAGGGATAAGGTGGTAGTCTCGGTATTCACCACCCTACAAGGGTATTAGTGTTGAAGATAGTTTCTTGATAAAGAAATGATTATGAAGCATGTTTTATAATATATTTCATAGTGGAAAGGATATATAGTGTTGTTTGGATTAAATTAGAGGCATGATGAGAAGAAAACAAGGGCAAATAAGACTAAGACAAGAAAGGTTTGCCAAGACAATATAACAGACAGTGTAAGTCTTTATTTTGCATTGATCTAAATCTTTAAATTAATATATTAGTGATGGAATTGTTTTTTTAAGTAAGAGTTTGATAATATATTCATGATAAGAAGTTACTTCAGACT
The DNA here is from genome assembly GCA_037957365.1 of Torreya grandis. Lineage (NCBI taxonomy): Eukaryota > Viridiplantae > Streptophyta > Pinopsida > Cupressales > Taxaceae > Torreya > Torreya grandis. The sequence goes on from JARHVA010000941.1 coordinate 3,461,578, forward strand.
TGAAATTGAGAATGTGCATGATTAAATATGCATACCCTGCTTTATATACAAATTCTATGTTTCTAAGTAATAAGAAAGTTAATGTTTAATGTAATGCATTATTTTAAGAATGTGTGTGATTAAATATATAAATTTATTAGTGAGAGTTCAAATTTGGTGGTGCTTCAGTTAGTTTGCATGTCAATTTATAAACTTTGAGTTACAACAAACCTTTTATATGTTGTTTTGATAAGAATAGTCAAATAACCTATGTGTGTACATAAGTTGATCAAGTTGGAGAAAATCATAAGTAACATGGATAAATGAGAAATTTTGAAAAGTTTTGGAATGAGTATAATCTATCAATGAATAGTTAAGAAACATTGGTGAGTCTATAAACCCTATTGTAAAACAAATAACCCCTTATTTTTTGTAGCAATCTATGATTGATTGGACTATGTATTATGAGCGAGTTATTTGAAAATAAATGGTCTTGATATTGATGATAAAATGTTTCAATATTTTGAGTTAAGTACTTTAGATGTTTGTAATGTCCTTATTGAACCCTTTTTATTTTCAATGTGTGATCTTCCTCTAAATAGAACCCAAGCCTGTAAAGTGTCAAGTTTTAGACATAATCAAGAATAACTTGGAGTTGAAAGGTGTGACCATGTGTGGTAAAGCAATATATAATGATTTTAAAATTTTAAAATCATCAAGATAGACCTTTTGGACTTGATTTGGGTGTTTTAAACCAAATACAACAAAAGTTATGCATTTTAGAAGGCTCTCAGCCTATATAGTGGCCTAGAAACCCTAGATCTAGGGTTTAATGCATTCAACGAGTTTTAACCATCTATTTCTCAAAAAATTGTAGTATTGTCAATATTCATCTGATATAATTGATTTATATGTTTATAGGACTGTATGGATCTTTTAGTATGGATTTTAGAGGACTGAGGTGAAATAGGCCTAGAAGAAGGGCTAGTTGAATAGGCCAAAGAAGGAAAGGGTATATTATTGGAGAGTGAGATGGAAAACAGAGTTTATTAATATGGAGGAGTATAATATGTATATAAAAATGTAAATATTTTTATTTTTCTGATCATATATTGCTCAGACTAAGGAGGTTTGTCTATTTAGAGGGCTAATTAGGGAGTTAGGTAAGTCTACAAGTACAAAAATTTGCAAAGTAACCTAACCTAAAATTTTGTGTGAAAAACTTTAATGATAAAGGGTACTCAAAAACATTTTTTTTCCATGATGAGTTTTTTAATGTAATATAATAGTGGATTTGCATTGAAACAAGGCTAAAAGGCTTAGCGAACAATAAGTTGGATATTGAGAGAAAGTCAAGGTGAGGGATGATGAAATTAGTTTAATATGGTATGAAATAAGGTATTATATTATTTTAAATGTTATTAAACTTTTTTTAATTAGGTGTTTGATTTTCGGTCCTTTTAGACAAGGTAAGCCTAGTGTTGGCTAAGGAAGCTTTGCAAGTTTGCAAGCAAAGTGAAAGTGAAGTGTGGGTTGGTGGTAATAGCTCTAAATCAAATTTCAATAATTATAAAATTGTAAATGGTGAAATAGAAGTCCATATTCTTAATTACATGTCCTAATTTATATAAATGTTAGTTATAAAGGTAGTTATGATTTTAATTGTTCATCTCTATAATCTCTTCTTGATTTTTAAATATCATATATATTATATCTCACCTATTTAATTGTATTAATTTACATCGCGTTCAATATTATATTTTGCATTTATAGATATATTTTTGTTTATTCATATAAGGTATCAATCAGTCTTATTTTAGTGCATCATATTTTAATTTTATCTCTGATTTAACTTTCCTCTTTTCTCAAAATAAAATTTTTATGCATTAAAATAGGAATGGAACTATCTATAGAGGTTAATCTATAGGATCACTCCCATACTAATAGTTTTTCCCCTATTGTGACTATTGTGTATGTAACATTATAATAGAAAAACATTACATCATCAAGACTAAGAATAATTAAGTCTTATTTTTTTAATTTTCACCTAAAATGTCTCTCAAAAAGTTTAATTTGAGCTAAGGGGGATATTTATACATTGAAAAATCAATATAAGGTATTTATTCTTATCCTTGTACTCTTTATTTATTTGTTTTGGTGTATTTATGTGTGTGCACATGTGCATGCATTGTACATTGCTATGTTATAATATTACAATATTAGAATAACATATATTTGTAATTAGATGTTATATTTTCATGTTTCATTACTTTTATTATACCTCTTGGTTAAACTATTTTAGATAACATACCTTTAGGTTATTTCTTGATGGAATCTCTCTCTCTTTAGCTTATATATTTTACATCTTGGATTTGAAAAGGTATTTGTTTAATTTTTTCCTTCCATATATTTCGTAATTATATCCTTGATACATTTATTACAAATGACTATTGATTGTAACTTCATATTTCTTTTATGCACAAAATAAATTTATATTGGATATGTATGATCTTATACCTAATCTTATATTAGAGGACATTTATAATAATTATCATATTTTCCATACATATAAATCATTTAAAGATCAATATAAATCATTGAAATTTATAGTACAATAGTTATCCCTTAAGTTTTTACTTTTCCTGGAAAATGTACAGAAATTCAAAGATTCATACCCAAAATAGTTGATAAAATTCCTCTAATCAAAACGCTCCTTAAAAAACTTTTCAAGATTAAATGGAGTTGTGTTTACAAAAATTCCTTTAATTTATGAATAAATAATTTCTCAAACATCCCACATTATTATTACCATCGACCAAGTATCTTCTCATCATGTATATATCTTCTAATGCCATGTCTATTGGGGTGATGATTGTGTAACAAAATGAGCCCATAAAATGATATATTATCAATTACATTAGCAATGCATTGACTGGTTGTGATACTTGCTACACCAATGTTCATATTGATTTTCTCATCATATACTATTGGTGGATTATTCCATATGCACTAATATTAAGATAAATTAGGTTATCTTCTTTATGTTAATTATTATGGGTCATATTATCTAGGTTTAGAATAAGATAAGTGAACATTTAATGCTCACATAATTTATTGGTTCTACCTATAATTTGGTCAATCACATGTGTAACTTGGGTGACCAATAGGGATGGAGCTTCCTCTTCATCAATCTATTTAGACCCATCATCTCAAATTTTCTTATAGATGATAGGACCTCTTTGCATATGGATTAATTTCATTTATTTAGTGACAAATGTATGTATTACTCCTTTCATATTTCCTTTACATAGTGTTCTAAATATAATGGAGTGAGGAAATACTAAGGAGTTTCTTGGAATTCATGATCTCATATATTTTCCCTCATATTGATATGTACTTTTCCAAATAATGTATGAGCACCATTCTCCTTAAGATGATTAGTTGTGTATTTTTACATGATCAACATTCCCACATCAATTCTCCACTGCATATCCCTTTATAATCCACCTAGACATATAGGAATTTTTATTTGGATATGTAGACATATAAATATGGTATTATACACTTGAAAATATAATTTTTGACCTATTTTTGACATACATGACTGTATGTAAACATATGAATATTACACACATATTTCCCTATCCATTTCCCCATTTATATACTTGGCCTCCCCATTTTTTAGTATACATGATCTACTTCATGTGTGCCTAAATGATATAGTTTCCTATTCATACTATTACCAAAAAATAGTCATATGTTTCTAGTTATTAGTAGGGTTTGACTCCAATATTAATATCTACTGTCTATTAAATTACTATTTTTCAAATTGAAATCCCTCTTTTGCATCATCCCAATTGTTTTGCATGTAAATTATAGAGGTAAATTACTAAAAGAGTAATCTATTTATACACATCAAGCCTAAGTCTATTCATATGTATCTCTCACTTTATCAATGCCTATAAAAACACTTACACATTGAGATATCTATATGCACATCCTTGAGGTACTACCCTAAAGCATATAAATATGAAAAGCCCTCAAATTAAAATCCCATAAGAAAAATATCAACACCTAAAATAAGGATAAATATTCATATGATAAATTATCAAAATTCAAATAACTACATTACATTATAGTGAAACACTATTGAGCACACATACACATACATGGAATAAATGTGTATTTTTATCCTTATTCATTGTATTTAAACATAGGAAATGTTCAACCACTCATTTGGGTGTGGTTTATGCTATCCAACCCATCTTTATAACCCCTTGTTATATATCAACCAAGTGTAAAACTTTGAGTGATAGTTTTAATATAAAAAAGAATAAAATCTAAATCTATGAACATGATTAAGGGAAGACAATTAATTAAAACAATATTGATAGTAAATCATAAAGATATGTAGAAGAAAAAAATAAAAACACTAGAAATATAGTTTTAAAATATAGTGAACATATCTAGTGACCATAGGTGTTTGAGCCTTACCACTAGTGTGCTAACATATTTTGTTAGTTTATTGTCTAAGCTAAATGATCATAAATCCATTTTAGATTTTTTTGATGACTTGTTAAAAATAAATAACATAAAAAAAAAATCTAAGTACCTTAATCTATTGTTATTTATATAAATATTAAGATTAATAACCATCTGATTTTACATTCATATCTACTCAATTTATGTTATATGTAATGTAATATTAATTTTGATTAGTTACGATTATATATATCATTTCAATAAAAAAATAAGTTAAAACAATTTGGTGAACTCAATCTTTGTCCCAATCATATAAAACCATAGGTTTACCTTAGGGGTTCATAATTACTTCTTACATTTTAGATTTTAACATTAAGGTTTGATTTTTAGATTTGATTTTTGATCTCCCCTTCATTGGTGTCTTGTTCTTCAAGGGTTTTAATTGTTTCTTTACAATTTTTTAAAACCATAGAGATCTATATTCATCTTTATAAGAGGAGTATGCCTTGTTATTGTATTTATTACCATCTTAGGGATTTCTAGGTATATATGCATGAATATCCTCTAAATAATATTATATATCATCATGAGCATGATTTTTGTCTACCTATTTTGTGCCATATATTCATGCCAATGAATGAAAAAATCTAAATGCATATGACCAATCTTGATCCATAATGAAATTTCTTATGTAGATGAAGAACATACTTATGTGACTGATGAAAATGACAATGTTGATTATTATTATGATGATAGGGTAAAGTGGTATGTTAGTGACATATTTATACACTTATAGTGAATAATAATTATATCAAATTAATATTTCAATTCAATAAATAAATCATCATTATTCTTATTTAGAATCATCTACTAATTATAAATTGGAATAAGAAGAAATAAAAAATAAATTAACTAAAACACTTCTTGACAGTTCAATGCATCCAATTAAGAAATAAGATACAATAAATAAATATATAGATATAAATGTTGATTCTCATGATGTTACACCTTTAAATGATTTTTTTAAATGTAATAATGATTTTATTATTAAATTAAAATATGATGCTACTCCTTATCTATAAATGATATTTGATTATGGAGCTAAATTATTCAATGATGTCTCTATTCATATCTAATGTGATAAAGTTTATCAAACATGTAATGATATGAAAGTTTATGTTTAATATAGCATCCCTATGTTTAAGATTGATGGTGAGATGAAACAAAATGACCTAATATTTCAAAACCACCACCATTATCAATAGTCATTTATAAACATGATGCATGAAAAAGGTGAGATTAAAAACCAAATTGCCATTTTCAATTTAGAATCTAAATCAAATAAGGCTAAATTAGATGATAATATGTCCTCATGCCATTATGCCTCTAATTTTTATAGTTATCAGAATTTTACAACTTCAAGTGATAAAAGTGAATATTCATCTAAAAGGGAAACTAAAAATAAGGTATTACATAAGAAAGAAGTTACAAATAAGGCATTTTATAAAAATAAAATAATTAATAAAAAATAAATTATAGATAAGGCCATTCATGAGAAATAAGATCCAAATAGGATAACTAATAAGATGGAAGCTAACATAAATCTTACTCCTTCAAATATGAATCAACCAATATAGTTTAATAGTTTAAAGGATTGACCAAATGTTATTTTATAAACACTCCATAATAATTTTTATGGGATACCTTATAATAACTATCACCTTGTACATTGATTAACATGAATGAGGGAAAGATCATTTTGTAACTATAAATTGTATTAATTGGCATATAGATAATAATTTTTATGCATTAAAAACTAAAAATTAATAAATTGAGGATATATCTATTATTACATCTGAGATATGTAACCATACTTCCACAAGGTTTTCTTCTTCATCCCTTTCTATTTCATGATTTATGAAGACTAATATATCCGAATACATTCCTAAAAGGAAGCAATGATCATTCATGTTATTATAATAGGAGAACATATAAAAGGTATTGGAATTGATGACAAGGTTTAACAAAATACATGAATACGATGAGTGTGATTTACAACATACAAATAATTATGAGCATGAAAAAGGGCATGATACTATACTAATCTATATTGATCCTAAGTGAAAAAAATATTTATATATGAATCCTATTATTACAAAATTCAATGTTATATTATAACAATCATGATTAATACAAATAGAAGTAACATTGGATATGATAAATATGACTAATTAATTCAAATTCCAAGGTTATTTTATTATATATCAAAGAATTAGAAAATTTAAATAAAATAATCATATTAGAATTAAAATTACATTTCAAAGTAGACATGGATGGATACCAAATAAAATTAAATAAATTATAGATCAAGAAGATAAATTAAATATTAATTTATAAAAATATCTAGAACATAAAAAATATCAATCTATTACCATTCATCAAATGTGTAGATTTAATAAGGGTATGTTAGAAAAATATAATAATTATAAATATATAATATTTATATGTATATTTTTAGGATACACTTATAAGGTATACCAAAACACTCCACATAATCCAATTTGTAAAGAATATACATTTAACACAAACTTTTGGAAAACTTTTCCATAAAAATTCATTTCATTAGATGCCATAAAATGAAACAATGTAGTCATAAAATGTTGAAATTGGTAGATTTAGTGTTTCTTGTGACACCCAATACATAGGACCTTCTTTCATGCTCTCATGACACTTCAAGACACATTTTTCTTATAACTAGTCAACCATAGACTTTTGAGACCTAATTCTAGCTCAGCTAGGCTCTATTTCCCATGTTAGTTCCATCCCCCTGGATCTTGATCCTATAATATAAGACCAATAGGATTGGAATCAAGCATCAAAACCTAGGGAGTCCCATTTTTAGTACTCCTATCCTGTCAAATTTTGATCCCAAATAATTATTTCCTTTTGATTCTTATTTTTCATTATGTCCATCTAGTGTAAATGCATTTGACCCATGACCAATAGATCTCTATAAAATCCCACTCAAAGTTCATTTAGAAGGTGTTGGAAAATATTAAAAAGCAATCGAGAATAAAATAAAAACCACCAAGGTAAATTTCCCTATTCTCCACATATAGCCATTTTATATAGCTACAATCATACTCAAACCCTCACAACAGTCCCTATCCACCTTAAGATTTCTTAATTTAACATTTTTGCATATTAATAACACTATTTCACAAAGAAAATAAAGTGGGGGAACTACATAAGGATTTATCCCTCTTTAAAATATTGGTATGTAGGTAGTGTTCCCATACAAGGGGTGTGGATACATGTTTAGTGCATCTTACACACACTAACCCCCCCTCTTTCTCAAGTTTTATTAAGCATAATGAAGGTCTAGGTTTTAATATTAAATAATATATACAAGGAGCTCTATTGAAATTAAATATTTTAAATTTCATAGGTAGGTTTACATAGGGACAATGGACAAAACCCAGAAAATTTAGATCTTTGTGACTAGTTTGGATAATAGCAATAGGACTTGGACTATAACACCAAACCCTAAAGTGTCTTATTTTCGGTTCTCCTATCCTTTCACTAAACAAAATCTAGGTCCAAGTTCATGACACTATCCTAGTCCTACACAATCAATTTTAGCTTGTCTTAGCTATCTAAGACCAATTTTAATCTAAGTTAGATTTCTCCTTATTTATTACTATTTTTAGAAAGGTTTAAAAGGCACAATAAATTATACAAATCAGTACTACACTTATTTCAATATTATTTACTAGTTTATTCATTCCAAACCATTAACAAAATTAGGAATAAGACTCCAATATTCCCAAAATAGATAAATCATTTGGTGAACCTGACTTACTTCGTTTGTGCATAAAACCCCAGAAACCCTAGGGAAAATTCTTTGTTGATTTTTCCAATATTGTTTTTAGATTTTTTACCTACATATTTAAATAAAAAATTTACATTTAAAATTTAAAATTTACCTTAATAATTTTTAAAATAATTTCTTTCAAACCCTAGTTGCCTATACTAGGTCCCAATATTTTTCCAGTATTTTTTAATTTTTCTTACATATTTACATCAAAACTTCCAAGTTAATTTTCAAAAATTTACCATCATAATTTTGAAAAATTATTTCTCTCAAACCCTAGTTGAATTAATTAGGTCCCTTTGTATTTAATGTATCACCTTATATATTTTTTTACATAAAAAGTACAAATAAGTGATACTCATTTCAAAACATTTCTTGCACATAATAAGGAATTCATACTAGCTCTTATCATGTTTATGAATGATGAAGTTAACCATATGTTAATGCAAAGCTTCATATTTGATTTTCATGTGTATGTTTTATATTATGGGATGATATTATCACATTTGTTAATAAACATGTTAAGATAGCTCTTACCTCACCTCCCTTGGAGCCTCTATCCTATGCTGAGTTATGTTACATGGTTCATTTTAATCTTCCCTAGATCACTACCCATTACTAGAGATCCCAGTTGACACCCTTTGTCCCTCCACCACCTTGACCTATCAATTATCTATGTTCTTTTATCATAACAACTACTAATCCTATATGACAAGTAGATAATGTGGTTAGAGATGTTACTCGACATACCACCATGCCTTCCCTACCTAGTTAGGAGCCCCACCACCCTCCTATTCCTTCCCATCGCAGGCTTAACCCACCCACATGGGATATTCACACAAGGAATATGATATTGTTGATCAGTTGAGAAACACATCAATTAATATTTCCATGTTAGAACTACTTTAGAAATCTAATGTGTTCAAGGACATTCTTTATTAGGCACTCACTTAGACTTCTATGCCCATTGATTCAAAGCCTTTTTATTTTACATCAGTGGTCAACACATTAAAAACTATGGAAGATGTTATTTCTTTTGATCATGAGGACATGCCATCTTAGACAATTATTGATCAAAATGTACCATTATTCATACAATTTCAAGTCAAACCTAGCATAGTTAAGAGAGTTCTAGTTGATATTTGTTCTAGAATTAATATATGTAATATTACATTCCTACAAACCATGGGCATAGATATGGCATCCATGCAAAAATCATATAAGAATATTATAGGGTTTGATGATATACCATGATAGACATTGGGCACTATTTATTTGGATATCATGGTAGGGTCCAAAACCCTATTTACATAATTTTAGTTCATGTCAGGGCATGTTCATTATAATATTTTGCTTGGATGAGCTTGGATACATGTTATGGGGGTAGTTACTTCTACTCTTCATGAATGTGTTAAGTTTCTCCATGAAGGATACCTATACACATGCCCAATATCTTTGACTATTTTTATAGATGTGATAGCTCATATCATAATTCAATCACTGCCTCATTACATTTATATTGATTATATATATATATATATATATATATATATATATATATATATATATATATATATATATATATATATATATATATATATATATATATATATACATATGAGGTAGGAGAGACTAGTACATCTCCCACTCCCCCATTTATAGTTGTGTCCTTAGCTCTAGATACTTAGCCAATCATTATAGTTTCATCCATTCTAGTTACTCCATCATTCATGATTCCTACACTCGTTACAATTATATAATCACCACTATAAGCTCTAGTAATACTAGTTGATTCTACAAATATAACTCCTCTTATATTTATAGTTACTTTGACATTTATAGATACTTTCAAATCACCACCATACTCTACTCTTATAGTTAATGAGACTCCCATATCAAAGTTACCCCTTGTTGTAAATTCTAAGTTACCATATGTACATGATGTTGATATAGATTCCTAAGATACTTTAGATGATGATATGACACCCAAACTCATATATGACTATTTGTGTGGATTGAGATTTACAGCAATTAGTCTAGGAGAGTACTGACATGACTCTAGAGCTGTCATTACACATCCTACATCACTCTTAGTATCTTGCACTATAATCTTAGGATATACTCCACATTTGTGGCCATAGATAGATCACTTGGTGCATATAGTTCACATGGTTACCTCTATGGATATAGAGATAGTCATTCAAATTTAGGTAGGTAACACATAACATCAACCATAAATCATACTATAGATGTTACTTGATTATGGATTAATCACACTACCTACATTATGACATAGATCTATTACCAGGTTATCATGAGAAGATGGTCACCCATTTTGTCTCTTTCATAGGATCATAGGCCATGATACAAATGCATGTATAACTTTACAATAGAGATTGGATAAACTATAGGTTTAGGGTACTATTCAAACTACATCACTACCAGCATCAATTGTGCCACTTCCACTAAAATTGTCTACTACCATAGCTAAATGTCTTGGAGGAGACTCAACATCCTCACCACTAAAGTAACCTTTAGTTTTTCATCGATAAGATGACACCATTATCAATGATATATATCTAAATACATAAAGAGCATAGATCTTATGACACCTGAGGAGAAACCACCATGCATACAAAATCTATGGCATATGATGATACTTATGATGATGATCTTAAGGCATTTGATGATAGCTATGATCCCTTCCTCCATGTCCATCCCTAGTGGACTCCATCCTTGAACCTTTTACCCCATCCAGGCTAGTCTTTTATGTCATTGTGTACATATTTCTTTATTCATATGCTTGTATATAGTTTCTTTTTAGCTTACTTGTACATAATTTTTCAAAATTACTTGTATATAGTTTCCTTTCAATTACTTGTACATAGTTTTTTTTTGCTTACTTATACATAGTTTCTTACTATTATATGTACATAGTCTCCTCATTATTGATTGTACATATATTATACCAAAAATACCAAAAACATTCAAATATACTAAAAATACCAAAAACATTTAAATATTCCAAAATACAAAAAAAAATCATATATTCCAAAATACAAAAATAATAAAAAAATTAAAAATCCAAAAACATTCAAATAACTCATAATACTAAAAACATAAAAATTATATGCATTATCCATGCTTTAAATTTCTACTACCATGCTAGACTTACATTTTGTTTTTTTATGTTATTGTTTGTTGATTTATCTATAGTACCATGCTTCACTTGATCTTATTTGAGTGTGTGCAGTGACATCCATATCCTTGACTGTTTCACTATAACCATTGAGGGAGCATCATACTAAATTTTAGACATATATAACATATCTACTCATTAGGGGCATCTTCTACATGATTACACTATCTAGGTTATGTTATTCCTAAACCACACACTCTAGTTATCATGTTGATGCACATTACTTACTAGCTTACACAAGTTAATCTATTGACACTCACTAGTAATATCACTTGTGTATTTATTAACATATACCTAGTGTCATAATACATGTTTTTCTTACTTTCAATTCTTTCTTTGATTAGTTAGATGTGATTATATTTCTAGCATATTACATGTCTTCCTTTCTTTCTTTTCATAGCTAGATGTGATTGCATTTCTTAGTTACTATTTTTCCTCTTGTGTGTGCCTTAGGACATTTTTCAATGTCCTTTGCTTCTATTCTTGTATGTGCCTTAGGATATTTTCCATTATACTTTACTCATACTCTTTTATGTGCCTATGTCCATTGTGCCAACCTTACTTGTTTTCAATTGTATGTGTATATGGGCATTTGAACATGCCTTGTATGTTTAATTTCTAGTTTGAGTGGCATGTTCCCATTCACCGTTTTGCTTGGCCCTTTGGCCATTCTTGTATGGTTCTTATTTCTTGCCTTGTATGTTTTTTTCTTGTATTCTTTTCAACTATTTTCTATGCTATGATCTACATCATGCATTATCTTACTTTCTTAGATGCTTTGATGGACATCATGCTCCATCCCTCCTTGATAACTAAAAACTAACAACTAATATTTCAAGTTTCAATTCAGTATACTACACATTTTATTACATTTTTATATATATGTAGGCATATCCCTATCAATCTAATAATCTCAACTACAAACTATGATATTTTTTGAGACAACTTTTTTATTATCATTGCTATATCATGTATTTCATAAAATAACACACTTGTATGGCTCTTTCTTCTGAGGTAAATCATTACAAGGTCTTCATTCCTAACCTCAAAAGAGGGGGAAATGAATATGGGATTTATCATAGAGATCAGAGCTCCTCTCAGTTAAAAAATTAGTTTTTAAAACATTTAGAACAATAATCAGAGGTCAACCAAGTATAATAGACCAAAAAAGTAGTGATGAATATAAAACAATCATCAAATTTATAATAGGACAATAGTTATAGACATAGATAATAACATTGGATAGTAGGGTGTCCTATTTTTGGCATTCATGTCCAAACAACAAAAAAACCATTTTTTTAGAAAAAGGCAAAAAGGTTAACTCAACTATATTTTTTCTTAAAGAATCTAGATATAGGGGGAATTGTGCATGGAATGATGGCTCTCACTTCCAATTTTAGATTTGGTATTTGGTATAACTTCCAAATCAGAATCCATGTTACAAACACTAATGATTGGGGACAATGTGCATGACACATTGGTCTTATTTTCTTTTTGAGTTTAATATATTACTCATGTATTCTCAATATTTGCATGCCTTACTCCATCTATAGATGGTTGCCATAATTTTAAAGTGGATTTTATACAAGCCTAATTCCTCCTAGAGTGGCCAAGATTGGCCTAGTTTTCAATACACATTCAACTATTCATGCCACATTGTCAGATTACAGAGCATTCATGGGCTTTAGGGACCATATCATAGAATACAAATTCATACTGATATCAATTCATAGCTTCACTTAGTGGGAAATAATGAAGCCAAAGGACTAGCTAGACTTTGTATTCTTGAGCCACCTACTCAAAGGGATTGGATATATAGTATAAAAATTGAATAGCACATGCATGATCACATAGTTTAACTTAATGGGAAATGATGGAGCCAAAGGGCCAAATTTTGCATTCTTGAACTGATTTTGGGGATTGAACATTCATATTCTTTCATGATTTTAATTTTAGAATAACACATCCATCATCACTCAACATCACTCAACAATACAATAAGTTTTGTATTAGTTCATGTACTCGGTGAGGTGTATTCATTCCTTTCTCTTCCTCTCTCTCTCTCTCTTTTACCCATCTTTTGTATGTTCTTATTTTAGATATAACATATCTAGTAAGAATAAATATACTCTTTTTTTTCTATTTACACTTCATAATGTGCTCTCTCTATGCACACTTAGCATCACATAGCTTCATGGCTTCACCCTTATAGGTAAGTTTAGGTATGCTTTCTATTTTCCTTTATCCTAGTATTTCACTTTGCTACATCAATAAAATAAAGGGAGGTAAATATAGTCATATAAAATGTCTAAATTGGTAACTTGAGTGTCGCTTATGATACTCAATCCATATGACCTTCTTACATGCTCCCATAATCCTTACAAACACCTTTTTACTTATAATCAATCATTCATAGACTTTTGAGACTTGAATCTAGTTCAACCAAGATTTATTTACCATGCTAATTCCATCCCCTAGGTACTGAGCCTATAAGATATGAGCACTAGGGTTGGACTATAGCACTGGTCCCTAGGGTGTCCCATTTTTGGCACTCTTGCCTAATCACATTTTGAGCCCAAATGATAATTTTATTTTAATTCTTATTTGTCATTATGTCAGCCTAGCATGAATACATTTAACCCATGACTAATAGATCTCTATAAAATCCTACTCAAATTTCATTTAGAAAGGGTTGGAAAATATTATAAATCAAGAAAGAATCTAAGCAAAACCATTGAGGCAAATTTCTTGATTCTCTACATATAACCATCCAATATAGCTACAAGCATACTAAAACCCTCATTCCAGTCCCTAGCCACCTCAAGCTCTCTCATTTTGGCATTTTTCCATTTATATAACACTATTTCATAAAACACATCAAGTGGTAAAAATACATATGACTTTATCCCTCTTTAGAGTATTGGTATGTAGGCAACATGCCCATACAATGGGTGTGGATACATGTTTAGTTCATATTACACACACTAACCCCCCTATTTCTTAAGTTTTATCAAGTATAATGAAGGTCTAGGGTTTCAAAATAGAATCAAATCTACATGAAGCTCTGTCAACATTCAAGATTCAAAATTTAACAAGCATGCTCATATACAGATAGAAAATAAAACCCAAAAAAATCAGATATGTGTGTCTAGTTTGGATAATAGTAGTAGGACATAGACTATAACATCAAATCATGAAGTGCCCTATTTTTAGTGCTCCTATCCTTTCACCAAATGAAAGCTAGATCTAGGTTCATGACACTGTCCTAGTCTTGCATAGTTGGTTTTAGCATCTGTCTTAGTCATCTTAGTCTAATTTTAAGCTAAGTTGCATTTATCATTATTTATTTTTATTTTTAGGAAGGTTTAAAAGACACGATAAATTATACAAATCATTATTTTAATTATTGCAATATTATTTACTTATTTATTCATTCAAAACCCTTAACTAAATTAGGAATAAGACTCTAATATTCCCAAAATAGTTAAATCAAACAACAAAAAATATTCATGAAAATTTTCTTAGAGAAAAGAAAATCCAATGAGTCATTTCAAAAATATTTTTTAATTGTTTATACATATCCTAATATAAATAAATATGTCTACTTAGATGATGAGTCTGACATAATGAATGTGTATGGAAGTCTACTTCGTGATTACACCATATATGATAAAGTCATATATATGTCTGTAAAAGTCATTGTATCATTGGATAGTATGGCCATATTTCAAATTCAAAAATAAATATATAAATATAAATATAAAATATTCAAAAAATAAATCAAGACATATTCAGGACATGTTTTGATAGATTACATGATTAAATTATGTTATTGATCATATGAATGGTAGACAGGGAAAATTTTAATGGGTATTTATAGCCAAATGGATATAAGTAAGTTTTTCCAATTTTGAAAATGGATAATTTAGTGAAAATATCCATAGGTCAAATAACCTTAATTTTATACAATTTCATAGTTCAAAACATAGATTCTCCTTATATATTATATTGTATCCTATTTTGGGACATAGATTCATCAGAGTTATTATTCATGTATGGGATTGATTCACCAGGAAATTATATGAGAGATGTATAAGTTAGTATGGAATTGCCAGGTATGTATGTATGTATGTATGTATGTATGTATGTATATTTGTATTTATGTATGTGTGTATGTATGTATGTATGTATGTATGCATGTATGTATGTAATAAGGACCACCTAAGACACAATAAGCTTAAGTTGATAATTATATTTTAATATGAAAATGTTTTGAATATTCTTTGGTGCCACATGCTCTTTCTTATAAATGGTTTTTAATAACTAAAAAAATTAATAATAAATAATTTTCAAAAATAATGTTCATTTTATTTCTAGAATTGAATGTGGTGTAGGTGTAATTAAAGATGTATGGATCTAGGTTTATATTTTTCCCAATTTTTTAGTGAATTGGCATCAACATATTGAAGGACCCCAAGGCAAAATTTAATGTTGGTTTGACACATCACTGGTGGGATTAATGGAATTTGATCTAATATATATGGGTTAGTTTCTCATTTTTTCTTGTCATTTATGTAATCTTTTGGTAGAAGTGAAGCTCTAGTGGTCATAATATTGGGATGAGATGAGATGTTAGTTTCCTTATGATTGAAAGGTATAAACTTGTGTTTTTTTAGTTTTAAATACTAAGAGCAATTGTTTGCATGCACAATAATATTTATTGAAATGAACGAATATAATAATTAGTTGCCTAAAAAATATTTTTTTTAAATATATTTGCTAAAACCACTATGCATGTTCGTTTCCTTAAAAAATTCATGTATGTCACGAAATTTTTTCCTTAAACTCAAAATTTGTGAAATGGGTATTTTTATGTTAGTAAGAACTATGGTTGAAATAATCATGAGGCTCTATTGATTTTATTCATTTTGTTTAAATTAAGTATCTTGCATGCCATTATTTCTCAAGGAAATGAGTTTCTTGTTTGATTAAAAGGAGTATGTGGAAAGACCAACCACATAATAATTCATTTTATTATATGTATTACTTAAAAATAAGTATCTTTTATGCCATTATTTCTCATAGGAAATTAGTTTCTTATTTATTTGAAATAAGTGTGTGGAAAGGACCAACCACATAATATAATTTATTTTATTCTTCGTGAATTATTTAAAAGAAGTATCTTACATGCCATTATTTCTCAAAGGAAATCAATTTCTTATTTATTTAGGGTTTAGGGTGGTAAAATTAAAGACCAAATAATAATATATTAAAATGAGTAAAAAATTAAGATAAATTAGGGTATAGAGAGAGAGTGTGAGTGTGTGTGTGTGTGTGTGTGTGTGTGTGTGTGTGTACACACACACACACACAGACACACACACACACACACACACACACACACACAGACAAAAGAGAGAGAGAGAGAGAGAGAGAGAGAGAGAGAGAGAGAGAGAGAGAGAGAGAGAGAGAGAGAGAGAGAGTCTTTTCCTATAGTCCCATAGTTAGTTTATTATTTATTCTTTATACCCTAGTTTTTTGTCATAATTTTTTCTATATTTAGTTTAATATATAATTTCTTTGGTATTTACTACATACTTATTTTAAACTAACAAGTAACTAATTTCTTTTGATAAATAATGACATGCAATATACTTCTATGAAAATTGAACAAAACATAACTAAAAATATATAATTATTACCTTGATTTTATTGTGTCTTCAATATCTTAGTACCAATTCACTAAAAAAATGGAGCAAGATCTAAACCTCAATCCTCATAGATTTAATTCCACCTACACCATGTTCAATGCTATAAATAAAATAAACATTAGGTTTGACAATTATGTATTATTAATTTTTTTAGTTATTAAAACCATTAAGAAGGAATAGCATGTGGTACCAAAAAATATTCAAAAAATTCTTATAGATTTAAAATTACAAAATATATAATAAGGTCTACCAATTTTTTTTAGGTGTGAGTTGTGGTCTATACTCAATTTATACTTAGTACTACACATGATCTTACCATATGTATTGCATAAAAAGAGTCCCAGAACCTCATGATCATACTATTTTTTCTTACAAGTTCAAGGTAATAATTATATTCTATTTATCATGGTTTTTTAATTAATATAAAAAATATCTTAAAGGCTAATATGGATGTGGTTAAGACATTTTGTCAGACCTTATATATAGTTTTTAATTTTAAAACTATGAAAATGTTTTGAATATTTTATTAGTTATATCAAAGGGTATAAATAATGAATTTCCAATGTAAAATAATATTTAAATCATTTTCATAGTATTAAAACTACAAACTATATAATAAGGTCTACCAAAATGTCATAACTACATCTATATTGGCATTTCATATATTTTTTCATTTCAATTTCAAAACCCTAAACCAAAATATAATTATTAAATTAATTTGATTTTATCCTAAGTGGAACTTATAAAACACACACACACATTAAATTCAAACATTAGCGGTCCCATGTATTTTATTATGGCCTATTTACCATTTTATTCAAAGTGGCATGAAAATTGTGAAAGAATAATGCAGGGTTTTCTTAGGCTACTAATTGTTTTTTTAGTATGGTTTTAAAGAGGATTGAATGGTTAATTTTTATGAAAAATTATGTTTATATTAATATTATTTGTACTTTTTTTGAAATTGAAAATTTTTATGCATTATATTTTTAAGATAATGAACATTGAGAAGTATTTGAGTTCAGTTGTATAAAATGCTTATTTTAGTATATTTTATTAGATGTCAAACTAGAATCCAAGTTCATATGATTCAGGTAGATATGTTTGGGATCATGATGATGATCAATATAGTTATGATACTCATTTATGGGGTAACTCTTAAGGTGGTCAATTATTTAATGGTCTCAAGGATGCTAACACATTTGTTAGGCCATTTAATTGGGGAACCCATGTTTCCTTGAATTTTAATGCCAATAAACCTACCTTTTGGAATGTTCTGAACTCTTTGTCTACTAAATATTTGAATTTTAATGAAAATAAAAGATGTAGGGGAACACATTGTAGGAATATTACTTGTAAATGAGGCATTCTAAATGACTCCCCTCAAAACATGCATACTCATGCTTCCATTCAACCTAATGAGAAAAATGTTCCATTGCCCGAGCCACCTCAACATGGAAATGTTCTTGAATTAACTTAAAAATTACATCCTAATGAAAATTTTCCACTTAACACTAATATTCCACCACTTTAGCGTAAAAAACCTACTTCTTCTAGTAAGAAACATGTTAGCAGCCCTGTAGCACAACCTATAGAGGTCAGAATGTTAAAAAAGGTTAGCTGGAGGTAGATGATTCTAAAGGGCCCTCAACCTGCTTGATGGAACTTTCTACTACTTCCATTTGGTGTATTAAATACTTGACTGATAAGGGTTCCCCTTTAGTATATTTTGTTTTTGATACAAAATATGATTAAAACTTAAATTCTTATGTTGATACTAGTATTAAATACTACCTTGATATTTTTAAGTATGTTGATATTATTTTTGGTAGTTTTGTTATATACATGATAGTATTTTATTTGCTATAGAAAATTATGTTTGAATGATTTACTCTTTACTAAATAATTAAAGAAATGCACATGGATTTTAATGTTTTATAATATTTTTGTAAGTTGTTTTCTATGGAACTTCCTGCTACTTTAATATGGTATATTGAGTACTTGATTGATAAGGGTTCCCATTTAGTAGATTTGTTTTTTGATACAGACTCTAATTAAAACTTAAATTCTTATGTTGAAGTTTTTTTTGATGCTTTGTATTAAATACTATCTTGATATCTTTAAGTATGTTAATATTTTTTTTGGAACTTTTCTTATATACATGGTAGTATTTTATTTCCTATAGAAAAGTATGTTTGAATGATTTACTCTTTACTGAATAATTAAGGAAATATACATGGATTTTAATGTTTTATAATAGTTTTTTAAAGTTGTTTCTACATATTAATCATGTTTTAGCCTTTCCAAAATCAGTAAATAAAATTATATAACATGATCAAGATTCAATATGAGCTTGAGGGAGACATTGAAATCAATATTTTTTTGCCATCATTCATGTCCTAAACTTATGGTTCTTAAGGGCTCTTTTTGTGAAGTACATATGTTAAGATCATGTTTAGTATTTACTATAAATTGAGTACAAAAATTAATAAGTACTTGAAAAGGCTAATCTAAGATATAAAAGGGATATCACGAGATTGATATATAATAGACTAATATGTAAGTATATATTGAGTACATTGAGTCTTTTTCTCTCTTGGTTGATTTAATTTAATTTCTTTTTCCCTCTTTTCAATTATAGAGATATAAAATGGATATCAAGATATTGATAAAACACTTTGATAGAATTTAAAAAAAAAATTCAAGAGATTACCTCTTCTATAGGCTTTACTTTGTTGGATAGGTTAGATTATATTATTTTAAATATGATCACATATACATATATTTTATAATTGAGATACAAACTATAAAATAAGGTTTTTAAAAATGTCTTAACCATATCCATAATCAATAATATCCTTTCCAATATTTTTTATTTCAATTAACAAACCACGTGAGCTAGAATATTATTATTACTTTAAACTAGCTATGGGGCCATAGGGCAAGACAACTATGAAATGTAAGTATGGAAAGACAATACATTTTTAAAAATTATTTTTATGGAACTTATCATTATATTTTTCATTTCAAGATAGAAATTTTTGCATGCAAACAATTGCTCTCAGTCTTTTATTTTATTAAGAGAATATGTTTATAATAGTTGTAAACTTTATTATAGAGATCTATGTCTATTCAAGCACAATTAAGTTGTTTGAATACATATGTTATGGTTTCTTCATTTTTCTAGTCATTGATGCGAGCATGGCATCAAAAAAGTTATGGTAGTTGAAATATTAGGATGAGAGTTTGGAAATGAAGGTGTAGGAAATTTCTAAGCTAGTTTTCTTGTGATTTCAAGGTATGAATTTGTGTTTCTTTTATTATAAATACTAAGAGTAGTTGTTTGCATGCACAATCATTTGTCTTAAAATGAATAAATATAATTATAATGTCTTAACCATACCTATAATCAATAATGATAAGGTCTGTTAAAAATATCTTAACCATATCCATAAATAATAATGGTCTTTCAAATATAGATTTTTATTTTAATTAACAAACCATGTCAACCAAATTATAAGTATTAACTTAAGATTATTGTGTCCTAAGTTAGAAGTGGTCCTTAACACATTTATAAAACTGAGTAAAATAAACATGTTTTTTCTTGTATATTGTTTTAATGACTTATAAACTTAATAATAAATAATTTTTAAACCTAATGTTCATTTTATTTCTAGCATTGAATATGGTACAGGTGGAATTAAAGCTATGAAGATCAAGGTTTAGTTTTTGCCCCATTTTTTAATGGATTTTCACCTAAATATTAAGGGGCTTTTGGTAAAATATTAATGTTAGTCCAAACTATCACCTGTGAGATTAATTGATGTTGATTGAATACATATGTGATGGTTTTATCAAACTTTATTATCATTTATACAAGTTATTTGTTGAAGTGAAGTTGTCGGTCCAATATTGATATTTATAGTTAATTGCATCATAGATACATCAAATAAGTTTATTATAAAATAATGATGAAAAACCATAATATAATTATGCATATATATAACATAGCTTAAAACTATTATAGACATGTTCTCTTAATCAAATAAAACATAAAAATATACCTGCTTGGTATAAAACAAAAAAAGGAATGCCACAATTTACTTATGCATATCTATAATAGAGTTTAAAAATGTTATAGTCATGTTCTCTTAATCAAGTAAAAATAAAAATACACAAATCACTTCTTAATAATTTATATACTATATATTATCTTCAACAACTTTTCTCAAAACCTTGATAAAATAAATCTCAAAATTAATCACAAAATTGGTTATCCTTCCTTGATTAACCTGGGATTTTAGATGCCTAAATTTCAAATTTCAAAATGTTAATTTTTTTCATTTTGTCCTTGATAATTATTATTTTAATACTCTTCAAAAGTTATTGGACTCAGATCTAGTATTGCATAACTATAGTGTGTTTGAAGAATTATTAGCCAATGCTCTTTTTTTAAATGTTGACTACCAAATTACTAGAGCTCTATCAAATGGAAAACTGAGGACATTATATCTAGTTCTACAAATCCTCAAAGAAGTCTCCAATTTTTTTCAAGCTTATTTTTTAAATTTGACTTTAAAAATGAAAATGCACAAAAAAATTCTCATCTTCCACTAAGCCTAGAATCATTGTTCTGTATAAATTAGAAAGATTAAAATATTATGAGATACCATCACATATTATTTCACTCAAAATTAAGGTAGTCCATATTCTAGTGATCGAGACATATTCTGAAACATGGTCCAAAACTTGTGTCAAATCAAATAGACCACTCCCTTAGCTTTGGCAAATCTAAAATTCCTTTAGTTTGTTCACCATCAATTTTACACTCTTATAAAAGTGTTGGGCTAAGGTTTTGATTTTATTCTAAAAATCCTATGAGATAATTTTTTTTTAATATTGAGGGTACATCACAATGATGGATTCTAGTAATTTATCCCAAGAAATATGATATCTAATATTTTAAGAGAAACATTTTGAAATTTACTTCAAGGTGTAATTTATAGAAGATATAACCTTAAATAATAATCCCTTGTAATAAGAACTTATTTGAATCTATTAGATTGACCAATTATGTCAAAAGTGGGAGTTATGCTCTGTACTCAATTTATACTAAGTACTACACATGATCTTACCATACATACTACAATAAAAGATACCTTGATCCTCATGATCATACTATATTTTAATTTTAAATGTTTAAGGTAATAATTATATTATGGTTGACATGGTTTGTTAACTTAAATAAAAAAATATTTAGAAGGCCAAGATGGATGTGGTTAAGACATTTTGGCAAACCTTATTATTAATTTTTATCACTCTAAAACTATCAAAATATTTTGAATATTTTTTTCAATTATGTCATCCTCACTTTTCATAGTTGTCTTATTCTATGGCCCCATAGCTGGTTTACTCTATACTCTTATTTTTTATCACTATTTTTTCTATGATCAGTTTTTTATATTATTTGGTTGGTCTTTACCACATATTTATTTTAAACATAAAATAAAATGATTGCTTCTAAGAAATAATTACATGCATAATACTTATTTTAAACATTGCACAAAGAACAAACTAAATAAATGTAATAAAGCCTCATGATCATATTGTATTTTGCTTTTAAATATTTAAGGTAATAATTATATTCTAATTGGCATATTTTTTAATTAAAATAAAATATATATTTTAAAGGTCATTATTGATTATAGATATGGTTAATAAATTATAGTAGACCTTATCATTATTGATTATGGATATGGTTAAGACATTTGAAATATATTGTTTTGATTAAATATCTTTAAAGAAATGATTTTTAGGGAATTTATAATTATTTCTATTCATTTATTCATTATATCTTCTATGTACTCAATTTATTATATTACCAGTTGGTATTTCCCACATACTTATCTTAGACAAACAAGAAATTAATTTCCTTTGATAAATAATGACATGAAAGATACTTCTTTTAAACAATCCACAAATAAAAAAATGAATAAATGAAATAGAGCCTCATGATCATATTGATTGTCATGGTTTGTTAATTGAAATAAGAAAAATATTTGAAAGGCCATTATTGATTATGGATATGGTTAATAAATTTGAAAGATAATGTTTTGAGCCAATATCTTTAAAAAATACTTCTTAAGGAACTTAAATTATATTTATTCATTATATTTTTACTATACTTAGTTTATTATATTATTGGTTGGTCTTTACCACATACTTATTTTAAATAAACAAGAAATTGATTTTTTTTTAGAGATAATGACATGAAAGATACTTATTTTAAATAATGCACAAAGAACAAACTCAAAAAAATGTAATAGAGACTCATGATCATAGTATATTTTGTTTTTGAATGTTTAATGTAATAATTATATTATCGTTGGCATAGTTTGTTAATTAAAATAAATAAATATTTGAAAGGCCAATATGGATGTGGTTAAAACATTTTTTAAACCTTATTATATAGTTTATAATTTTAAAACTATGAAATTTTTTTGAATATTTTTTTAGTTATGTCATCCTTGCTTTTCATAGTTGTCTTGCCCTATGGCCCCATAGTTGGTTTATACATTGTACTTTGATTTTTTGTCACAATGTTTGCTAAACTCTATTTATTATATTATCTTATTGGTATTTTGAGAGACTTAAAAAGGTCTATACTTAATTTATACTAGTCATATGGCCATAAAATTTATCACTTACAAAAGACAAATTTAATCTTTAAAAAGAATGACAAATTTAATCTTTAAAAAAGAGGAACCATAAATAAGATATAAACTTTAAGACTTCTCATCCTCTAACCTCTTTCTCCATTTTTTTTTTCACCATTATTTCTTAATTTGAATATGACACTTGGTTCGCCATCTATTTATAATTTTTTTTAAATAGCTAATAGAAATTGCTAGTCAATTAATACTAGCATGATGATTTTAGCAAAGATTCACTAGTGGAATTATACCTACAATCTAAGATCTTCTAGGATATCATAGTAAATTGTTAGGGGTCCCTTCTTAAAATTATCTATGATTGTAGATTACATATCCTTTCTCTATGCACATGATTTTGATAGTATAAATGAGTGAGATACAGGGAATATAAGTTACATATGACACATGTGCATATATGTTGGGAATTAATTACACCTAAGGGATACTTTTCTATATTATGGGCATGCTTACATTAGGGGTATCTTGGTATAGTTTATAAGCTACATCTATCTCTAACCATTCCACTAATAATATTAAGATATCTATACTAAAAACATATGGATTTATCTTACATATATTCTTTAGGGTCCTATATTATATGAAAATTATACTTTTATATTATGCAATGAGGATAAAGATTTATTGTGTAGATAAACATTATTATTTCAATGTATGTTTTATGCTAATGATTATTACATAGTGTAGACACTATTTATGATTATATAACACCTCAGTCTTATAAACTTGACAAAACATATACCTGGGTTATTCCTCTTAATTTTAGAACTTTCTTACTTTCAAAAGTATCATATCTACTCTATAGTATTCCCCTTGGCCTATATCTTAGTCTAACCAATCTTATGTTGATTATATAGACCTTTTATATTTTCCAAAGTGTATAAAATGTACTTATCTTCCACTTTTGAAAGTTATGAGCCTATACTTATTTTCTTGATCCCTAGATACTAACATTTGAGATAAACACTACCATCAACATTAGTGTCAAGACCTGATGTATTTATCCAATTCCTTAAAGTCATATAATTTTCAAATGAAAAATATCCTAATGGTAAAATTAAGTAATTTAATATAATTTATTACTCCAAAGGAATTTGATATAAATACAAGGTCAACCCTCATTCATTCCTCACCTAGTAACACATGAACATTACTAAGTATTATTGACAAAGAGCCTTTAATTAAACATAACTTCCCTATTTACATACTATTAATAGGTACAACACATCTACAAGTCTGAATTACTAAATGAGTGTCTCAATAGCTTGAATTACCAAGTTAAAATCTATGTCATTATTGTACTTGTGTTCCACATATTGCATGATTCATATACAAGCCAACACATAGGGTAAAACTACATGAGTCTAAGGCCCTCTTCTATAGTATTGGATATGTGGGTAGTACCCACTGATAATGGGTTATTTAGGGCTAGATCGACATCATGTACATACTAACCTATTTTTCCTCAAAATTCATTATGAATATGGAGAACTAGGGTTTTATCAATTAAAAAGGAGCAATAGTCCATAACCTAGATTTGAATGCACTGGAGTGAATTAAAATACAAACCCAAAAGAATATTGGTGGTCACATCCCTTTCTAATAGTTATTTTATATAGGACACTTGCATCGAAGATAGAAAGTAGTGTCAACACAACCATCCAAGGCTGAAATTAGTGTCCAGATCTCTAGAAGCACTAGCTCTAGAATTTGATGACTATTCTAGAACTATCTTTAAACTTGATTCTTCCTTATTTTAGATCCAACACTATGTTATCATATGAATCAGCTAGTATATTAATTACTTTTAATTTCTATATTATACTTTTCATATTTATACTATCTCAGTTTTATGAATTCAACATATGCCTATATGTAGGTTTAGTATCGAATTGGCTTGCTATATATATGATTATCACCCTTGTTTAATTTAATTTATATATACCTATTTAATCAAATAAAGGGTTAAAAATGAGATCCCATAGATTATTTTATGGTTAAACATTTGGTGAACTCAACCTCTATTTGTTAAACCAAAACCCTAGTTTTCATATTATGGTTTTTTTCCTTCTTCAAAATTTCATTTCATATTTCTTTATTTCATTTTATGATATGATTTTTATCTTACTTATATGGTAATAATTTATTAATTCTTATTTAAATATTTTCTCTGGATCTAGTTTTTGTGTCCTTCAGTATTGTCTTGACCATCTCAAACCTTATGGCATCACTAACAAAATTCCATTTTTAGAAACTCCAATATGATCATTTATTTAATCCACCTTGTGACATATGTATTTCATATGAATATATTATATAATATAACATTATGATAAATCCTCTTTTTATTAAAACTATGATAATGAAAAAAAACCAATGATGCAAATATGAGTATAAATGAGAAAATGAGTGATCACAATGTTTCTAATCTTTGTTATTGATGTGAAAAAATGCTTCTTGGTTTTGACACATCTTATATTACTATATTTTATGATAATTAAGATCCAACCAATATGTAAAGTGATACCATTCCTAATTTTTAAAATCAAAATATTATATCCATACCCTCTTTAGTTATTTCAAAAAGTGAATGTGATTCTCCCCTTTCAAATGTTGAAAATGTCAAAGAAGTTGAATGTTACTCCTTTATCTATCATAATGAAAATATTGAAGAAATAAAGTTTGTTACTTATTTTAAAATTAATATTAATTTTGAAAATTATATTACCTATTTGGATGATCTAATTTGAAATAGCCAAATTTATCCTTCCCTTCTAGTTGGTGATGAGAAAATGTATATCCTATGTTTCCCATTGTCTGGTATAAGGAAAAAAATGATAATGCATATGAGAATCATAAGTAATTACTTATAAAACATGCATTTTTTAGTCACATAAATAACATATAGAGTATAATTAATGTATAATTTGTAAATAGCAAGTCATATAATACAAATACAATCAAAACTATCATTTCATCTTGTCTCCCTTCTTTACAAAGTAAAACTAAAAGTGAAGATTGAATCCTTCCCTCTCATGAGGTTTCTAATGAAATATAAAATGTTTGTTTTATTCCCTCCTTTCCAATTTATGATACAAAAGACCAAATTATTATAAGTGTAGTTCTTTCCTCTACTACTATTCAATGTTAAGATATTTCAAATACCATAACACCTTGTAATTAAAATAATACCAACCTTCTTTCTATGTAACATGATATACTCACATTTTTAACCATGGATACCCCTTTAAAAATATTTAAAAAATTGAAGATCCTATTAACCCTAATAAGGGTGATAACTCTCATCCTTCTAGCTAGGTCTCAACTATCACTTATCCAAGGAGTCAGGTGGCCCACCCTATAGTTACAAATGAAGGTAATAAATCTAAAATACCCAGGGTTTGTGCTTGTGAATCTCTAAAATATAAAATCACTAGTATTATAAAGATAATAAAGGAATTAAAACATCAAGTCACATATATACATAATCCAACACATTATAGTGTTAATCATGTGTTTGTATCCTCATATACCAATGTTGTGTCCAACAAGGTTTCCTATCCAGATGAAAAGAATAAATATACCACATACAAAATACATGATTTAAAAAGTGACCAAATGGATAATAAAAGTCCAAGTAAAATCCTTAGAGGCATGCTTTAAAACAAGGTGATCAAATTACCTCCTCTACATCTTATAAGGATATCTAAGCACTATTGACCAATTTTCACCTGAGTATAATTTGTTTAAACATTTTCATAGAGAGAAAAATAATATTTACAAAAACAAGGAATTATAGAAGTCCAAAATTATAGGTTAAGGAGCCTAAAGTGTTTTGGCTCCATTGTAGTGTATGTCAGGGTCTCCAAAAGTCAAGTCTTAGCCCCTCATAAAATCCAATTACATTATCAAGACCAAGTTGGGTTCTCTGAATGAATTGACTTGTAAAATTTCATGAGTAGAAGTAATCCATGTTTAAGAACTTGAATTACTCCTTCTAATGCTTCATGGGTATTCAATGATGCATGACTTCAAGTTTTCCAAGGAGCAAGTATTACAAATTTTATAAGTAAAAGCATCTATAAAACCCAAAATGGTCTTGATAATGTTCCCCCCATGTGTCCCTTCAGAATTTTTTTAAGGTCACTTTGTTTTCCCAAGTGTCCCTTTAAATCATTTTGAAAGGAACTTTTCTTTCTATGTGACCCTTTAAAAAAGTTTCAAAGGGCACTTTCCTTCTTGAGTGTCCCTTCAAACTTTTATGAAGGGCACTTTTCTTCCAAGTGACCCTTCAAATTTTCTAAAGGGCACTTTTTATCCCAAGTTTCCCTTTGGAGTTTTTTGAAGGGCACTTTGTTATCTAGGTGACCCTTCAAAAAAGTTCTGAAGTGAACTTTTCTTCCTAGGTGACCCTTCAAACTTTTTTGAAGGGCACTTTGTCTCTAGAAATTACCTTTGAGAAAGTTCCAAAAGGCCATTTCCTTTGGAAATGTCCTTCAAAATGTTTTGAAGGGACCCTATGCCTTCCCCAAGTGTCTTTTGAAACTTTTTTGAAGGATACCTAATCAAGTGTCCTTCAAAACTTTTCTAAAGGACACTTTCCCAAGTGTCCTTCAAGAAAAGTTCTTGATGGAAATAATGATTTACTTTCGAGCAAAATCCTTGAAATAATTCCTTTGAACAAATTGTTTGAAAGAATTACTTTGAGAAAATTACCTAAAACATGAACCTAGTGGATCCCCATGACATGCCACAGGATGTCAAGTTTAATACCACCAACTAGCCATTGGGGTGCAAAGAAAACATGCCATATGACATCAAATTTAGTGTGGCCAACTAACCATTGGGATTTAAAGTCATGACATATCACACGATGTCAAATTTAGGGTGAAAAACTAGCCATTGAGATTCAAAGATGAGATGTTGTAGGATGTCAAATTCATGCCTAAAGTCTTCAAGTAAGAAGGAAAGCCATTCATAGAACCTGATAGGGTCTTAAGCAAGGATAGTGCAAATTAGGTTTCCCAAATAGCTTTACTTATGAATTTTAAAAGTAAAATCAATAGAGAAGCTTGCAAAGGAAGAGATGTTAAAAATTAGGTTTCCTACAGAGTTTTAATTATGAATTTTACAAGTAAAAGCAATCAAATTAATTTAAGAAGCAAATATAAATAAATTCACTTAGAAAACCCAAATGGGTCTACAGTGTAAAACACAAGAGCTCTTAGGAAGAATCCATTGATTTTGTAGTGATCCAAGCCATTTCTTGTGGAGTGTCATCTTACCATTGACATTGAAATGATCTTGGTCATTTCAAAAGGGTGAATCAAGGATAAGGACAAACTCTAACTGAATGAGAGAACAACTAGAATTAGTTTCACTAGGGTGGTCACTATAAACCATTTTGGAGGCTTCTATTTTGGCACCCAAGAGATCTCTCTTCTCTCCCTATTTTACTATAAATAGGACCCTTGGGAACTTGTTTTATTATCCACAGATAGTATGGCAAAGCCTTGTTGGAATGGTTTGAAATTTTCTTTCCTTTGAGCAAAGAATCATAAGTTTATTTTATTTCTAAGTTCTATACATTTGCATGGGCATGCAAGAGACACAAAGTGATAGCAAGTGACACTTTATCCTTCTATTCTTTATCCTTAATTGTTTTGAGTAAATATTTGATCCAATAGGTCATGTAGAGTGCATTCTAGTTGTACGAGAATTTTCACATGTGTAACCTCTTTTCTAGACTATAAAGGTTATATTTTCCAATTATTTACCTTGTGTGATCTTGTTCATTTTGTCTCTACATTGAAATGATTATGTTATAATCTTCTAGAGCTTGAGTTATAGACTATATTCTAATGTATTATTCATAAGTGTAGGGCATACATGTGGATACTAAATCTTAGTGTATCACCATCTTAGATTAGGCTTTTCATTTATTCAAACTTTTGACTCTTTTTAGTCATACAAATTGGTTCAATAGTTTTATATCACAAAAGCTAATATAGGGAGATAGACCTTTCAACCTGGAGGTTTATTTCCACAGGCCTATAAATATTCTAACATTGCCCAAATTTGGAGGAGGCCCAAACAACCCTCTTTTAGGGTGTAAGATTTGGAGACAATAACTTTAGCATGCCTGATGGGACCCAAATTATTTCTAAGTCAAGGTGAATCCTAGTCTTGACAGGCCTAATTAGTAGAAATAACCCTAACACAACATTTGGTGACTCTAAAATGATGTGAGTCCCTCATTTTAAACCAATTTCTATGCATTATCCTACATGGTCCTCACAAGGTCCTTAATATTTTTTGACCAAGCCCCTTTAGCTGAAGCTTTTCTTGAAGAACAACACCCTAAACCACTCCTATCCCTATTAAATCCTTGGTAGGAAGGTTTTGGGGAAGAAGTAAATGAAGTTGAAGAATTTCAAGGAGAGGAGGAAGTTGAAGAAGAAGAAGAAATAGAGGATCATAGAGGAAGAAAATAAATAAAAGAAAGGGGAGAAGTAGATAGGCATCAACCTTTCCCTACTTTTGATACCCAAAATCCAATAGAGCTTCCTACATATGACCCCATCCCTCCAAATACTACCAAAAATCTTCCTAGTTTTAATGGAGAGGGTTATATTACCCCATCTAAACATATTAGAGACATCTCTAATTTCTAAAATTTCCATAATTGTATTAGGGCCAACATAGCCATTAGGCTACTTGTTATGTCTTTAAAAGGCAAATCACTTGACTAGTATAAAACATTGGAAGGGGGATGCATTACAAGTTAGTATGGTTCTAGAGACCTATTGTTTACGAGATTCAAAAATAAGAGTGTTCATGCTCCCCTAATACATTAGCTAAATGTAATAAGAAGAGGCTTAAATGAATCCATAGGAAATTTCAATGAGAGATTTCAAAGAACATGGTATAGGCTACCACCAATCATGAGACCTCATCCTAGCTTTTTGTTCCCAACATATGTCAAAGGGATTGGTACTAATGTTGTTGTTATGTTTTAGTGAATTGGAGGATTCACTCTTCTAGGTACATATGAGCTAGCAATTGAGGCTGAGAATATCTTGATTTAGGTTGAAAGACTCTCTCCAAGAGTTTCCATGCCTTTGTTGTCCCATAATTTGATTGAATCTCCAAGCATGTCTCAGGCTCCCAATGATAATGTGAAGCCAAGATCCTTTCCCAAGAAGGTGGATAAAATTTTGGACAAGGATGAATAAATTAGATCATTAAAAGCTCAGCTCAAGGAAGCTCAATATCAAGTAAGTTCTACTCCTAATGCACAATACTATCCTCAATAAGTATACATATCTCCTTCCTAATACAATTATCAAGGGAGAGGACAAAATCAATAAGGTTATAATAGGTATCCCAATGCATATAATCCAAATTCTACTCCTCCTATAAAGGTTGTTATTCCAGTTCATGCAAATCTGGTGTAAGGAGAAGATCATATAGACCAATGGGGGTAGCCTCAAGGTTAGTTTGTACATGATGATGAAGGAATAAGCTATACTTTGACTACAAAAAAAGAAGCTACTCCTTACATGATAGTAGAAGAATCATGTCCTAGCCAAAGGGATATTCATAGAGAAGGTAGTATTCCAAGTGTGGGGATGATAAACTTTTAAGAAAAGGATGATCTTGTGTTGGCTCAAGGCATGTCCATTATAGCTAATACAATGTCCAAGAATAGAGCCTTTGGAGAAGGCTAAGAGCCATGGATAGTTCCAAGTGATGCCTCTCCAAGGCCATAAAATGCTAATCAAAGTGATGTACCTTCTACAAGCCATATTCCTCAAAAAAATTAGAAAGTAAATGTAGCTGCCAAGATTTCAACATAGAAGGAAATAGCTCCTTTATTACCATAAAAAATTTAGGAGGAAGTAAATACTCCATAAATAAATATTTTTTACTCATAAAATATCACTAAGACAAGAATAACCCTTTTGGAGGTTCTACATATACCTAGTCAAAAGGATCTTTTGAAAGAGTAGTTATCAAGCATGCAGGTGGCTCCTTAATTCTCAAGGCATCATAGTGTGGCTCTCACAAATTTTATAAATAATCTTTTAGATCCTTACAATAAAGCTAAAAATCCTCCACCCTTCTACCTCACACTCAGTATAAGTGATAAGTTTGTCCACAATTGTATTGTGGATAGTGGAGCAAGCACTACTATTATGCCTTAAGTAGTGGATGATAAGATGGGTTTGAACTATGAGCCAAATCTTAAAGGCATGGTACAAATGGATAGAACTCCAAACAATATGGTAGGATTGGTAAAAGGTCTGAAAGTGTTTTAACATGGATACCCAAGCTTCCCTATCATACAAGATATTATGGTGGTGGACCTTCCAACACACTTTGTTACATACTTGTCTAGGGACTTTATAGCCAAGATAGGAGGATAACTTTCTACTGATTAGCCTTTTATATCTTTCAAGACAAGGTATAGAGCCAAGGTAAGAATAATTACTCATCCTTTATCAAGGTTCCACATTGATCCATACTTGGAGACAATGACAAATAAAAATTATCTAATCAACAAGGAGGAAGATGTAGTCCTGAATACTGAAACATCTTCTCCTCTTGAAGGTATTTCTAACCTCTATCTTGACAAGTAAAACACTAAAACACATGTAATTGAGCCTAAAACTTTAATTGAAGAAACTAATTTAGGTGTTTACTGCATACATGAGGGAAACATTCCAATTCCTTCACTTACCAATGAAGATTATGAGTTTGATGGTGTGTGGTAAATATTCTTTTATGGTTAAGGACCAAAGTAGGTGAATGAAGTCATGTCATGTTCATTTACCCATAAAATAATTATTACTACTCTTCTTAGAGGTTTCACTTCAAATGCAATTGTAATGTGGTAGAATATGAAGGCTTAGTTCACAGTCTCCAATGGGCAAAGAAGAGAGGAATCAGGCTTTTGAAAGTCTATGGAGATAGTGAGCTGGTCATTCATCAAGTGAGAAGTCAATATATAGCCAAGAAACCTTTTATCAAGTCCTATAGGCATAGGTTATGGTATCTACCTAAGGATTTTTATGCCTTTAACATCTATTCCATACCAAGAGACTTGAACAAGCATGCTGAAAGACTAGATACAATAAGAGCATGTTTTGACTTAGTTGCTGACATTGAACATGAGAAGGATCAATCTCATATCAAGATCATTATTAGACATTCCATTATAGATAATGAATTTTCATGACAAGTGTTTTAAAGTGATGAACACATTGCACACTTCTTGAAAAATGAGGCAGGTTTCTCTTAAAGAAATCAAAAGAAGTTGCATGATCATTATGAAGAGTAGATTAAATAGTTAAAGACAAACAAAATAACCAAGGTACTAATTACCTTGGAGAGTGTCTTCAATGAGGATGATAAAAAAACCAAATAATGAGCATGTCAATAAAATAAGAGAACTATGAGAGAGTTCTGATTTTCAAGGACAAACTTTTGAAGATTGGCAAGGCTTGTTCTCAATTGGAAAAGCAAGCTTTTATTGCATTATGAAAAGAGTTTCATAAAATATTTGCCTAGGAATACAATGAATTTAATGGATTCAACCTAATTCTAGCTCATCACACCATTGAGTTGGAGCATGGAGCTAAACTGGTAAGATAAAAGCAAAGGCCTATCAACCCCAAGGTCAAAGAACTCTTGAAGAAAGAGTTGACTAGATTGATTGAGTCTAGGATTATCTTTCCTATCAAGAACTCAAATTGGGTAGCCAACCTTGTGAAAATTCAAAATAATAATGGATAAATCAGACTTTGTGTGTATTTTTGTGATCTAAACAAAGTGTCTCTTAAGGATCATTACCCACTCCCTTCCATGGAACAAATTTTGCAAGTTGTTTTAGGTTCTCAATATTTCTCACTTCTTGATGGTTATTCATGTTATAATAAAATATTGGTAAATGAAGAGGATCAATTCAAGATATCCTTCACCACCAAGTAGGGGACCTTTTCCTATAAGAAGATGCCATTTGGTTTATCCAATGCTAAAGCTACATTTCAAAGGGTAATAGCCATGGATTTCAAAGGTTAGATCAATAAGTTTTTGCTTGTTTACCTTGATGATATAACCATTTTTTCAATAGATGTTGTTGATCATATGGTACGTCTAAGGCATGTGTTTTAGAAGTGCAAAGACTATGGCATATCCCTCAATCTAAATAAGTGCATCTTCATTATCCATAAAGGTAAGCTTTTGGGTCATGTTGTTTCAAAAGAAGGATTATCTATTGACCCCAAAAATATTGAAGATATTCTAGGCTTGTCTTTGCCTCAACACAAGAAAGGGTTTCAAAATTTCTTAGGAAAAATAAAATTTTTAAGGAGGTTTATCCCAAACTTTTTGAATATGGTAAATCCTATCATATCCATGCTAAAGAAGAACCAAGTTTGTACTTGGATAAAGGAAGGTAAAGGTGGCTTTGAGGCAATCAAGCAAGCAATTTCAACCTCTCCTACTCTCTTAAACCTATATTTTACTAAGGATTTCCTTCTTTATAATTTTTCTAACCTAGACACAATCTGAGCCATGCATATGTAAAATAATGATGACGGTTTTGAGAATCTAATTGCTTTCCTCAAGCAAGGCGTAGAAGACTAAGAGATGAGATATTATTTTTTTGAGAAGCAAACTTTAACCATCATTAGAGACTTGAAAATTTTAGGCATATGGTCTCCCATCCTACCACCAAGGAGTTTCTCCTAAGTAGGGATCTCAATGAGAAGAGGGCTAGATGAATCACAAAGGTGATGGAATATGACATTGACATCAAGGTAACCAACCTAGTAAGAGGAAGAGGTTTATGTGAGAACTTAGCATCTAACTTTCAAGAGCCAAAAAAGTAGGCCTTGGTAAATCAAGTTCAAGACCAGCTAACTGATCAAATGTAGAATCAAAGTTGGAACCAAGACATCATTGGTTTTCTTCAAAATAGTGAGTGTTCCTATGCCTTGAATAAATATAAAAGAAGGTATTTTATGCTGAAAGATATTCCTTATTATCTTGTGGGTGGAATTATATTTAATAATGATGTGATCAATGTGTTGCTAAGATGTATTAACAATGACCAATTTGATATGTTGCTATAAAATTTCTATAATGGTGCAAATGGTGGTCACTTCTCTCCTAGAACAATATCTATAAAAATAATGAGAGCTCATTACTATTGGCCTAGTCTTTTTAAGGACTGTTATCATTAGGCTAAGGTTTTTCCTCAATGTGCTTTCTTTGTTGGAAAATAGAAGCTTATTACCCTTCCATTAAATCCTATCCAAGTGTACCAGCCTTTCATCTAATGGGTCCTTAACTTCATTAGCATGATCAAACCACCATCAAGTGTTGCACATGAATGGATATTGACTACTATAGAATACTTCAAAAGATGAGTAGAGGTTGTTGTTTTGAAGGAAGCAAATGAAAATTCCATCTTTGAGTTATATGATAGTATTATAACAAGTTCTAGAGATCTCAATGTCACCATCTTAGATAATTCACTTGCTTTCATAAGTGCTATGAATTTTGATTGGGAAGCAGAGTGAAGTTCATTTGAGTACCTCATCCAGCTACTACCCTCAAGGCAATGGATAGGTTGAGGCTACCAATAATAACCTCATAAATATCATTAAGAGGATGTTGGAAACTAATAAGAGAGCATGGAATAACAAGTTTAAGATAGCCTTATGTAGATAGAATCACTCCCAATAATTCAATTGGTAATTCTCCCTTTGTACTTGTCTATGGGAGAGAATCCAAGATATCTATATCACAAGAGATCCCTACCTTGGAACTTTCACAATAGTTTGAATTAATTGATAACACTCCCATGGAGGCAAAATTGATATAATTAATGAAAATGTAGGAGGCAAGAGATGATGCACACAAAGCTTTGGGACACCATCAAATTCTCATGAAGAAATCCTTTGACAAAAGGGCAAGGGAAAGAGTGTTATTATAAGGTGACATGGTTTTTAAATGGGATGAAGATAGAGAAAAACTAGGCAAACATACAAAATTTTATACCTTGTGGAGTGGTCCTTACATCATAAACAAACATAAGCAAAGAAACTCTTTTCAACTATCCAAAATGGATGGAGAAGAGCTACCTATTCTAGTGAATGGAATCCATTTGAAGCCTTGATTTTGACCCTTATTATCCATGTCTTGTATATAATTTATTTTGGTGTGTTTCCTTTGTTGTGTTCACTTTCCCTAAGTACTTTATAGCATAGGTGTGCTTTAATTCCCTTTATTTGGTGTGCATCTCTACCTTGTGTGTGTAATCAACATAGCTAGTGTGTTTTTGAACCAAAGCTTGTTTATTTCTCTTTAAAGTGCCTATATGTGTGACTCCATGACCAATGGAAGTATTTAAGTAGATATTCTTTGACATAACAGGCATGACTCCCCTCAAAATCACCAAAAATGTTGATCAATTTTCACCTTAGTATAATTTGTTCAACCATTTTCATGTCGAGCCAAATAGTAATTAAAAAATATGGTATTTTAGAGGTCCAAAATTATAGGTCGAGGCTAAAGTGTTTTGGATCCATTGTAGTGTATGTAAATTTGTCCATAGGTCAAGTCTTGGCCCCTCATAAACTTGAATTACATTATCAAGACCAAGTTAGGTTCTCTGAACGACTTGACTTGTAAAATTTCATGAGTAAAATTAATCTAGATTTTTTAACTTGAATTACTCCTTCCAATGCTTCGTAGGTTTTAAATGATGCATGAATTTAGGTTTTCCAAGGAGCAAGTCTTATGAATTTTATAAGAATAATCATTTAGAAAACCTAAAATGATCTTGATAATGTTCCCCCCCAAGTGTCCCTTTAGACTTTTTTGAAGGACACTTTATTTCCCTTAGAGTCCCTTAAAAATTTTATGAAGGGCACTTTTCTTTCTAAATGACCCTTCAAAAAAGTTTTTAAGGGCACTTTCCTTCCTGAGCATCACTTTAAACTTTTTTGAAGGGCACTTTTCTTCCAAGTGATCCTTTAGACTTTTTTGAAGGGCAATTTTTAGCCTAAGTGTTCCTTAAGAATTTTTTAAATGACACTTTGTTGTCCAAGTGACCCTTTGGAAAAGTTTTGAAAGGAACTTTTCTTCCCAAGTGACCCTTTGGACTTTTTTGAAGGGCACTTTGTCTTTGGAAATGCCCTTCAAAAAAGTTCCAAAGGACCATTTCCTTCGGAAATGCCCTTCAAATTTTTTTGAAGGGACCCTGTGCCTTCCCCAAGTGTTCTTTAAAACATCTCCAAAGGAAACTTTCACAAGTGTCTAAATTTTTTTTATAAAGGACACTTTCCCAAGTATCCTTTGAGAAAAATTCTTAAAGGGACTAACCGTTGCCTTCCAGGCAAAACCTTTGAAGAATTCCTTAGAAAAAATTATCTGAAGGAATTATTTTTGTAAAATGGCACAAAACATGAACCTGATAGATCCCCATGATGTCTCATAGTATGTCAAGTTTAATATAGCCAACTAGTCATTAGGGTGCAAACATGACATACCACATGACATCAAATTTAGGGTGGCCAACTAGCCATTGGGATTCAAAGGCATGACGTGTTGTAGGATGCAAATATAGGGTGGCCAACTAGCCATTGAGATTCCAATATGATGTGCTATATGATGTCAAATTCATGCCTAAAGTCTTCAATTAATAATTAAGTCCATTCATAGAACTTGATAGGGTCTTAAGCAAGGATAGTGCAAATCATGTTTCTCAAAGAGATTTGCTTATGAATTTTACAAGTAAAAGAAATTGAGAAACCCAAGAAGGAAGAGATAGTGTAAATCAAGTTTCCTAAAGATATTTTCTTATGAATTGTACAAGTAAAAGAAATCAAAAAACATGAAGAAGCAAGTAAAAGTAAAGTCACTTGGAAAACCTGAATGGGTCTATAATACAAAACATGAGAGCTCTTAGGAAGAATACATTGATTTTGTAGTGATATAAGCCATTTATTTTGGAGGGTCATCTCGCCATTGATTTTATAGCAATCTTAGTCATTTCAAGAGTGCAAGTCAAGGAGAAGGACAAACTCCAACTGAATGATAGAATAGTTAGAATCAATTTCACCAGGATGGTGACTATAAACCATTTTGGAGGCTTTTATTTTGGCACCCAAAAGCTCTCTCATATCTCCCTCTTTTTCTATAATTATGAACCTTTGGCTCTTATTTTATCATACATAGATAGTATGGCAAAGCCCTGCTATAATGTTTTATCATTTTCTTTCCTTTGAGCAAATAAGCATAAGTCTATTCTCTTTTTAAGTTCTAGACATTTTCCTGAGCATGAAAGAGACATAGAGTGATAGAAAGTGATTATTTATCCTTTTTTTATTTTTCCTTCATGTTTCTGAGAAAATATTTGATCCAATAGGTCATGGAGAGTGCATTCTAACTATATGAGATTTTACACATGTGTAACCTCTTTTATGGACTATACATGTTGTCTTTTCCAATTATTTACCTTATGTGATCTCATTCATTTTGTCTCTACATTGAAATACTTATGTTGGAATATTCTAGATCTTGAGTTATACACTATATTCTATTTTATTATTCATAAGTATAGGGCATAGATGTGGATACTAATTCTTGGTGTATCACCATATTAGACTAGGCTTTTCATTTATGCAAACTTTTGACAATTTTAACTCATACAAACTAGTTTAGTAGTTTTATTGCACAAAAGATAATAAAAGGAGATATACCTTTCAAAATAGAGGTTAATTTACACTTATAGTCACACCCATATGTCTATAAGTGTCCCAAAATTACCCAAATCTAGAGGAGGCTTGAACAACCCTCTTCTAGGGTGTAAGATTTGGAGACAAGAAGTACTATTTTGAATATCATAGAATGCATGGACATCATATAGATTGTTGTTTTATATTAAATAACCAAATTCAAAATCCCAAATATAGTGGTGATCTTATCATTGATACATCAACCAAGAAAACTACTTAAAATATGAGTACTTTTCCTGAATCATAAGTAATAAAATAAAAATGTGGGTACCAGATAAAAATTTAGAGAGAAAATAGTTGAAACTAACTTAGATCTAGAAAATTTTCAAAATGAAAATTAATATAAATAAAAGGATAAAAATTTACCTCTCAATAATGATACTCAATTTTCCAAATAATATAATTTTGGAATGAAATATTTACAAAAAACTGGTTATCATGGTCAAGGATTGGGAAAACATTCCCAAGGCACTACTCATCCTATTTCAACATATGATCAAAATTATCATCAAATATTGGGTTATATTGGTATTAATAATTAAAATAATGTGGCCAATTCAAAAGATACAACAAGATACAAATGATAAAAAGTCAAAAAATAAAGAACAAATAGAAAATGTACCATAACAAAAAGAGTAACAAGCACATCAAGTGTTCAAAATGGGATTTATAAAAAATGTCATAAAGAAAAAGACAATTGAAAAATGAAAAATAATACCTTCCTCATATAAAAATTCTTATACTCTCACTATTCATATAAATGGTACATAATCTATAGATGAATAGTTTAGTAAACCATGTTCTCATCCACTTGATAACTTACCACATGATCATTGCAGTAGAGCTTTCTTATTTCCAACTAGTTCTCATTATATAAAATGATTACCTAAATTAATAATACATAAATTTAAAGGATATAACTTAAGGTTGTGAATTTTTAAACATATCCAAAAAAATAAAAAACATTCAAAAATCCAAAAATATTTTCAGCACCTACATTTTCTATTTGCTCTTTGGCATTTATGTGCTAGATCTATGTTGATGGATGGCATATTAAATTACATATACATATATATGTATGTGTCACGCTTCACTTTAAGTGTGATACAAGCATACACATATATATTATCTATTATTATTTCATATGGTAATCTTTCCCTTCACTCATGCCATTAAGACATTGGGGGCATCCACTTATTTGATCTTGATACACAGGTTATATAATTTGATGATCACATTTCATTATCATTTTTTAGATTAAATATATAATTACACATGAATTTATCCATGACTATATATTACACAAGGTTCTTAATATGTTATACACTTAACATGTTTCCTAACACATTTGATCCATCTACTATTATGACATGTTTATGATGGTTACTTATACTTTATACACTTATTTAGGTGTCTTGCCTTCCTATTGTATTGATTATTTTTATCATTTTAAAATGATAATCTACTTACATCCCTATGATTATGTGTTCTTTATTTGACATTTGAATATGTCATTATTTGTTGGATATAAATTTAAATATGCCATTCTTGCTTTATGGACATTTTACTAAGTTGTGTCCCTTTGATTGTGCATCATTTGAACATGCTCCTTATTTATTGTCTCCTTAGATCATTTTATTTTGAATTATTTTGAATGATATTGTGTGTGTGACTATTTGATTATTGAACTTGTAATATTACTATCTAGACATTTCCATGATCCTTATCATGCATCTCAGGCCCACATGTGATCATATTGGTTCTATGTGCTTTTATGTTATATCTACCTATACATGTTTGTTATATATTATACATGGTTAAACTCATATATTATAGATTTTTATTATCCTTTTGAGGTGAGGTAACTACCAGTTCTTATTTTTACATCACATTAAAAGAAGAGACATATTAGTGGGGGCATGTCATAGAGGCATGTTATACATACTTGGCGCAATTTTTAGGTTTAATGGGGGATTGGTTTGGAATCATGTTATCCAAATTAATTCATTATATGGTACTTATATAATTTTTTTATATTTAATGGGGGCATGTCATATGGGCATAGCTTCCACAAATTCAAAATTTTTAGATTAAGCAGAGGCATGCCTTGAAATCATGTTCTCCACATTTATTTAGTATTCAACATCTCCAAATTACATTGTGGGAATGTTTTTGAAATATGTTCTTGACATTGGTACTTATTATAATTTTTCATATTTATCCATATATAGTGGGGGAATGATTTGGAATCTTGTCTTCCACACACAATTTTACGAATTAGCCAAAGCACACAGTTATATGATTTAGATTCATAGTTATGGTATAATTATATACATTGGTACTATTTTTATACAAATTTTTAGCATGAGACATATCTAAGGTGAATATTCTATGTAATTTTTACCTAATATTGAAAAATACAAATCAAATTTAGATTCCAAAACTCTTTAATGAAATATTATCACATCATAGACTTTTTTGTACTAATACCCCACAAACTTTTATATAATTCATTAAGACAATCTAAAAAAATAGTTGGATTGATTTTTTATATGTTTGAGGCGATTAAATCACTTAATATTTCAAAAAAATTAGGTTTTATTTGATTTTATCATCTAGCCTCACTAGGTTATAAGTATCATTCAGTTGCACGGTTGAGATAATCTCAACTACCATGTGGTAACTCAATTTTGATAAAAATTTGGGGGCATGTGCCTTCCAATCTCTCTCTATCTATCTACCTCCTTGGATATATAAACTTTGAATATTTATCTATATTTTTACTAATCTTAGTTTTAGATCTTTACAATGATGCACCTTTTTCAAATCAACTTGCTAATAGGAAAGGTGATAACATTAACACATAGGTGTAATACTAAAAATTATTTAATTTAAATATATTTCAAGTAATTTCAATCCTATATTAAATTCAATAATTATATATTATAACATGCTCTTGGTTACATGTCAATCACTAGTAAAGCACTCAAGTCGAGCATATACAAAAATAACATGTGTTATATACATTTAGTTACACATTCCTTTAATTTAAATTAAAATATTCATTGTGACATTAAAGTGGGTAATGTATACACTATTTAATTATTATATATTACCTTAGTCTTGTACACTTAGAAAAACTTAGACCTTGGCCATTCCTCTCAACTCTAGACCTTTCCCACTTTCAAAAGTATCACATCTACTCTATATTGTACCCCTACCATATATACTATTATTAGTAGTATGATGTTGATTACGTATGCCTTATATATTTCCTAGAATAATTATAATTTACTTATCTTCCACCTCTATAAGTTTTGATTATGAACCTATTTCTTTGGTCCCTAGACACTAACATATAGGAAAAACACTAGAATTGATGTTAGTGACTTGACCTGATATAAGTTTTAAGTTCCCTAAAGCCATAAAATTTTCAAATTAAATGTATCATAATGGTAGGAATAAGTTATATAATGTGATTTATTACTCCAAATGGATTTTATATAAATACAAGATCAACCCTTATTCATTCCTCACCTAATAAAATGGTAACAATACCAAGTATTCTTCACAAAGAACATTTAATTGAACAAATCTTCCCTATTTACATACCAAACATACATATAGAACATATACATGTATACAGTACTAAAATAGCATCCCAATATCCCAATTTTCCAATTTATAAGATAGGTTACTATTATACTTAGTTTGCACATATTTCATGACTCACACATAAGCCAATACATAGGGAATAAATACATGAGTTTAAGTATCTCTTTTATAGTGTTGGATATATATATAACACCAATAATAGTGATCTATTTGGGTTTATCTCGACATTATGTGCCCACTAACCTTATTTTCCCCAAAGTCATGATGAAGATGGAGAATTAGGGTTTTTCCATTTCACAAGGAGTGATAGTCCATAACCCATTTACTAGTAAACTAGAGTGAAGGTGAAGATAAATTCAAAATAATATAGGAGGGAATATCCATTTATATTAGGTATTTCATACATGACACTTAAGTTAAACCTAGATAGTATCATTGACATAACCATCCAAGGCTAACGTTAGTGTTCATAGCTCTAGAAGAATCAGATTCATAATCTAATGACTATTTTAGAACTATATTATAACTTGATTCTTACCTATTTTAGATTTAATAATATGTTAGAATTATATTCATCTAATTATATTACATCCTTATCATTTCCATACATAGCTTAATTATACTTTCCATATTTAGACTATCTAAATTTTATGAATTCAACATATGCCTGTATATGAGTTTAGCATATAATTATCTTGCTATAGATTTGATCATCACCCTTGTTCCATTTAATTAATATATGCCCATTTAATCAACTATAGATATAACAATAATATCCTCTCAATAATTTTAGGTTTAAACACATTGTGTGATCATTGGTTGTGTATAAAACCGTGTGATGATTTATGTGTGTGATCATTTATTTTTATTTCATAGGGTTAAAAAATGAGTTTTAAGTGGTATAATAACCATTTCATAACTAAAATATATTCAATAAAAAATCAATAAAAAACAAACAAGAGACTATGGCCCAAGAGGATACCAAAAAACAAGGTAAACTAGAGCAAAAATAATAATAAACCTTTGGTAACATTCCACTAGACTTCAATAAAGAATCTAGGACCTAACCTAGAAAAGAAACAAAATAAAAGTGACCAATAGGAGGTTAAGGGTAATAATCCTTAAATTATGAGTAATCTACCAAGGCAACAAGCTTGGAGATGTCTATCATCTTCTTGCTTCCTCATTTTTATAATGCCCCATAATTCTCTTTCTTGGACCTTCAATTGAGACTTCCACCTCACTATTATTTTATAGAGTTCTCTTAATCTAAAATTTAGCCACAAATATCCCATATTTATTCTTGGTTGGATTAACCAAACATTCAACACTCTTTTCATGTAACCTCTTCTTAGATTAGGTTGTATTTTCATCTTTGTTTCCCCCTATGCTCA
This sequence comes from Torreya grandis, assembly GCA_037957365.1. Taxonomy (NCBI): domain Eukaryota; kingdom Viridiplantae; phylum Streptophyta; class Pinopsida; order Cupressales; family Taxaceae; genus Torreya; species Torreya grandis. Next base: position 3,505,373 of record JARHVA010000941.1, read on the forward strand.
ACATTATATCAAAGTCCCATGTTTCCCCATCTCCTACATAGGATATAAACTTAAAAATTTAAGAGTTTAAATTGAATCAATACCTTAAATTTATCGTTCATCTCATTGCATAAAAGATGACTATAAAATTATGTGATAATTTATGTGAGCTATATTGAATGTTGTCTTGCATTTTTTTTGTGAGTATATTTTTTTTGTGGTTTACATCATGTGTAATTTATGTCTAAGATACTTGGATATTCAGTTAATTTCATGTACATGTTATCCATGTTGTGTTTGAATTAGGTCAAATTAGTGTCATGTAGTTACCTATTGTTTGCATCATGATCATGACATTTTTTAATTATGTTTATGTGTATAAACATGTTTGTTAAACTTGTAATGTTTTGAATTATATTACACATCCTTAAATTATATGTGATCCCATGATAATTATCATTCATATTTTATATGTATTAATATTATGTGGCTATATATGTAATGACTATTACTATGTTCCTAATTACTATATCTACTTGACATGACATTTTTATGAACTGGGTCACATGTTTCATGTGTTGAGTGATTAAATATTTTTATGACATAAAATAATCATGTTAGCTTCACATGATTACATATTTTAACTATAAAAATATTTCTATAACTCTTTTATTTTGAAATGAGTGACTCAAATAATTCATCCCTCGCCTCAAAATGGAGGCATCCTAGTGGGCTTGTCATAGAGATTCATATCTTAATAAATAGGAAATTTAGATTATGGGACATATTATGATTCACATTGAGAGAGATTGAGATTTATATTTGGGTAGGCTAATAGATTGAAACATATGTGAGGCATATTTTGACCATTTTATAGGATAATGAAAAATGTGTGATAAATTATATGGCATAATGAGACATATTACATGGATCATTAAAACAAAATATTAAGTTATTGGAATAAATTTGAGTAGGTTATTTAATTTATCATGTTACATAAATTGAGTCAAATATATTTATTAGGTTATAGTGATAAAATGGAGAAAGCTATAAAATTGGGGTAAAGTGACATACAAATTATAACATTATGTATCACATTGAGGTACAAGTAGATTAGATTATTTGGCATGGATGTTGTTCATGCTTACAGTTTTATATTATATAGGATGGGAATGATGGTACTAGATAAACACTTTTAATCTAAAATACATATGCATTAGATGAATTTATTAGACTAGGGGTTTACTATTTTCCCATAATTATTTTTTATGGGATTTTTACACTCACTTAGAATTTTTTTGACTTCATGGATAAAATTACTTAGGTATACTTGGAGTTATAATTTGATTATATGAATAAGAAGTAACTCCATTGATCATCTATTCCAAGAATGGGATTTACTCTTAGATTCTTGTCTTTTTACCACTTTTGAAGGTGTAGTTCCACATGCACTTCACTATATGTACATCTCTCATTTGTGATATTTTATAATGGAGTGTCAAATATTTTCTATAAATATTTTTTAAGTATATCATGTTTTTTATTTCATTCAACTTGTAGTTATGTTTTACACATTCTTGACTTTTGATTTCCTTGAACTTATGCATCCACTTAATCTAGAGATCTTAGTATTAACCCAAATATCATATATGTTGATGCACCTAAACATATCATAGGCTTCATATAGTGTTTAAGAAACACTTCTCATTTTTGGATTCAAAGAATACATTTCATGAGTTTTTGGTTGTGATAATCTTGTTATCCTTGGTAGAATAGAGGCATAATAGATTGACTATTTGACAAATTTATATTAGTTGGTAGTTGGGAGCCACCATGGTCTCATAATTAATATTTGATTGTGAAGATGATCTATGATATTTAAAGTGAATTATACTAAAAAATAAGTCTAAATCTAAACTAAGATGAATGCTCATAATGAAACTGATCTAAGGTGAATTGATAAGAAAAGGAGTAAAATGAAAGGTAGGGTAGAAAGGAGAGGTGTTGTTTATCTTTGATTCAAACATTATGGAAAATCTCTAATTTCATCTAAAAATTAATTTAGCAATTGTGTAACATGAAGTATCATAAGATCGAATCCTATCACACATCAAGCAAACATCTAAGTTAAGAAAAAATGCAAATAAGAACAAGATTCACTTTAATAATTTTACCCCTACAAGAAAATAACATTATCCTAGATGTAAGAAGAGAAAAGAAAGAAAATTAAACCTAAGAAATTTCTAAAAATATGGCATTATCCCAAATTTACAACTCTACATTAACTGATGCACATTAAAAATTCATACAAACCATTCAAATTTCAAGATGAGATTAGACAAATGAGAGAGAAACTATGATAGGAATTCACATAAGTAAATGTGGACAAAATTTATAGAATTCATTACTTATATTAATTTGAAAAAAAGTTACAAATAGTTTTTTGGCTCCAAAGACTCTCTCTTTTTACAATTGGCAATGCTTCTTTATATAGAGACAATTTATGAGGTATGTCGATTAGTAATGACAAATGATATTTTCACATGTGTCTATGACAACTATCCTTTCTATTACATTTTAGAGAAAATGAACTTTTATAATAAACTAAGCTATAATAAATATAATTTGCAAGTTTTAGATGACTTTAGAAAAATAATATTTCATTTTCGAAATATATAATGCTAGTTGTAAAAGAATATTCCTAATCTAACTAACTTTGGGACCCTGGTACTGCTGTAACCTTCTACCTTCATTATAGGATATTCATTCTATAATGTTTCTTGTTGATCAACTAGAGGTCAATAATGTGTCTTATGAAAAAATCTCTTTCTTGATCTCCCAAGTTATTGAGATCATTTTTAGTTCTTTCTAAGGCCTACTTGATGCTCTTAACATCTCCTATCTTTTCTTCAGATGATAATAGTAGGTCCATAATCTTCTTATTATCATCCCTTATCTTTCCTTGGAATTAGTTCCTTACTTGCTAAATGAACTAAGAATTTATATGATTGAACTCCTCAATAGTGATAAGGCTCAAAGGACTAAGTGAGGTGGGATACTTGATTAAGTTGTCCAACATGTATAGAATTTTATCTTCCTACTAGTTGAGGTCCTTAGAAATGTCTTCCATCTGCTTGGACTAACTACTTAGGGGTTTGATTTTTACACCAATATATCCATATACATTTAAATGGGCTAAGTTGATTGTCTTAAGTTTAAAGACTTGATTCTTGGTCAAGGTTTTGATCAAGTCTTTCACTTGATAGATTAAAGCCTACCATTATCTAGCTTGGCATGTAGCAATGGATTTTTTCTTAATTATTGCCTCCTATCTAGTTTTGACTAATTGGAATTGAATTATTCAATCATGTTGTCCTCATATATCTTGAATCTATCTTTTTAGATTGATAAGATGATAGTCTCTTCTAAGTTTCATTCTATTTCAAGATGCCCTTGATCATTGTAGTAGAGCCTCCTTATACACATGTTATTCTCTTGTGATGGGTTATTGATTCTTAATGGTCTAAAACAATCTTGACCAATCATTTTCCCCTACATTTAGAGTTGTGGAATCAAATTATGTGTCTTTAAAGACACTCTCTTCTATATTTGAAGTTAGATAGAGCTCCACATCTTCCCTTGAAACACTTTTTTTGAGATACCATGGTTGTGGGCTACCCTAGATTGCTTTCTAGTGGTTTTTAGTTTAATTTTGGACCAAATTATCCTTGTGTAAGTGATAATTCAACTTCCTTAGTTTGATTATAATGAGTTCAGGGTTGAATCAAGTTTTTCATACTTATCAGGGATTTCCTAAATATTTTTACAATGTTTGAATGGTGATCGCTATTTGAACTTTTGTTAAATTCATGACTTAGATCCTAACTAGATTACATACTTATACCCTTACATTTCTCGAGTCTAAAAAATCTTCAAATTGGCATATTATACTAACATGGCTCTAATGTGGCATCCCTATGGCATTTTCATGGCATTTTTCTTTCTAACTTTAAAAAAGTGACCATTGTATTTTGAAAATTCCACATTGATCTTGCATAGTTGGTTCATTCTTGCATAGAGTAGTATAGATCTTTGATCTCAATATGAGAACTCAAAAAATATTAGTTTATTACTATATTCCCCATGGTTATGACATATTTCACTTCCACATTCACTATAAGCTTTATTATAATATAAACATTAATCTCACACCATTGATCTAGTTGGCATGGATCAATCATGCTCCATTGATCTTGATTTACTTAATTATGCCTCCTCTAAAAATTGTTAATCAAAATGTATACACTCATCTGCATACCATCAATATTTGAAATATGCTCAAACTTTAATTTGTGGCTCACATATATGACACATGCCATATCTATATTCATCCTTAGGGATTTTTAATTTTCAACATTTACTATGAACCATTCAATCATCTTTTCCCAAGCACACACACTCCATTTGATCTTGATTTGCAAGGTTGAACACCATTGGTTGTTGATTATTCATCAGCTAAGATTGTGACACTTATCATTTTCTCACTTATCTCAAGGATTAATTGAATTTTTGACTTAATACATGCCATTAGATCAATCCTACTTGTTAAAATGTGTATCATTAATCTTTGGAAGATGTTCAAACTTTAGCTTAGGGTGGGGTCTTTGAATTTTTAACTTTAATCTTACACTGTTGATCTCATTCACCTGAGGAATTATTGACCATTGATCATGTGGATGAAAATTATATTTAAGTCAGGTTTAGGAAACTAATGAACTTAACATAAAGTTTTTGGACTGTGGTTTTATTTCATGTCGACAAATGTAATAAAACCTTAGGTTAAAATATTTAAGCCAAGTTTTGAGACATAATAAAGGGGACCTTACAAATAATAAAAGACACACCATATAGTTTTAGCCTAAGGTTTGTTGTATTAATAAATATAATAAACTTTAGGGTAAGGCTTTTAGTCTAATTCTATATTAAAAGGGACCATTCATTTAGTTAGACCATGATAATGATAAAATTCACCAAAGGGTTATAGGACATGAAGGGACCAAGTATAAATTTTTAGACTAATGCTTGGTCATGTTGATAAACATGATTAAGTCATAGTGTAAAAATTAAACTAGGTTTATGACTTAATTAATCATTCTAGCATAAATTGCTCCCACGTAAATTTGAATTTGATTAAAGAGGATATAAGATAGGATAGTTTGAATAAGTGTTTCAATATGATCAATCATGACTTTAATTTAATTTTCAATAGACCAAAGGTTAGTAAAAGATCAAATAACATTAAGATATGGAACCCTGGACCTGGCTCATTCCAAATGGACTCCATTAGACGTACAACCTAAAACACAAGCAATATTTTTTATAAAAATTGGAATGGATAAAACTATGATCATATAAAAACATGTCCAATATTCAAATTAAAACTAGGTGTGGATGATCTTCAAATAAAGATAATGTGCAAAAATGCTAGTGCTACTCTGGTCAAGTGAATTTTTAATTTTAAGGTACAAATTTGCACAATTTAAAAGAAGGGTCCTTATTTTTTAGAAATGGGGGTATGTTGACCTCAAAAAATAGAGAATTCTAAGGGAAACATATCAATATTCTAGAATTCATAGACTCTAGTTTAGACTAATAACTAGGATACTTATTCCAATTGATTAGGCATCATATTAAGATCATTTCATGGTTAAAAAAAATCTTGTTCATGTGAAATTAGGATAAAAAATCAAGACATATCCACGTTGTATGTGTTACTTTATTGCACTTACTAATTTCCATAGGATTTAGACAACAAGTTCCAAATTCATGACCTTAACCATTAACATTGACTCACGACATATTTAGATGTTCATTAAGAATCATGTTTTAGCTCAAAGAAGGCTTGGGCATTACTCTATTACTAGTCAAGTGTCCATATCCCTAATAGAGATACATTTAGATCCACTTAAGGCCTTGCTCTACTACCAACTAGGCATCCATAACCCTAATAGAGATCACCAAAATTACTTTTGCCTGGAAAGCCTTTTAATTTTTTTTAATAAAGCTATTATTTTTGTATTTTTAGATATTTTGACTTTGTAACAAAGGTTGAGAATCATATTAGCTAGGTTTTGGAATTTGTTCAACTATTTTATCTTTATACAATCATCCTTGGATGTAAACTTTATCCCAAGCAATTAATGTTTTTTAAGTGCAAGCATGACTGTATCCTAATAATCCAATCTTTCACCCTATATGTGTAATATTTGTTAGAACCAAACTTAGATTAGAACAAGGTTTATAATCTCAAGGAATAACTAAAATATTTATTATTCTTTACTATTTTATCTAAAATATAGCATTAAGCTCATATTTCAATAATCCATGATAAAACAATGCTAAGAAAACATACCTACATTCCTGAACTATGAGGTTTCTTTGAACAATCATATAAATCTTGAGCTAAGGGTTATTTGGAATAGAACTATTAAAATTAAGGAACAAACCAAGGAAAATAAACACACCAATAGAAATTAAAGGAAAAAATAAAATAAATATACACAAACACTATGTACAAGCAAGGGACAACAAGGAAAGAACAAGAAGGAAACGAATCTAACCTACCTATACTACCTCTAACAGTCTTACTATTTATTCCATGAAAAATTTAGGTGGGATAATAAATAAATAGTGCTTGAGGTATTGACCATTGGTTTTCAATGTAAAATCTACTCCTTGTAAGTATTTTAGTTTGAAGGTGTTATCTCTTAAGGTCTCAATAATTTGATATGGACCAGTCCACAAAGGTGTGAACTTCCCATGTTTTCCCTTTGATTTTGAGGATTTGTTTAGGATAAGAACCAAAACTCCTTGTCTAAACATATTTATCTTTGAACATTTGTCAAACCACCTCTTGATTGTGGTTTGGTGTCTTCTAAAGTTGGAAAAAGCCTCGTATCTTGCATCTTCCATCCGTATGATGTCAAGTAGCCTTAAACTTGAAAATTCTTGATCTTCTTATATGTACACTTGCATGTACTTGTATGTTGGATACTTGAGTATTATGGGAAATATAGGTTCTTGACCATATAATAAAAATAATGGTGATGCCTTGAGAGCTTTTTCTACTCTATTTTTATCTACCCAAAGGGAATACCTAAGTATCTTGTGTCATGTTCTTAGTTTATCAACTTTGGACTTATTTATGGTTTCCATCATGTTTTCATTTATTGATTCTAACACTCCATTACCTTGCGGATAATGGTTGGATGAGAAATTGAGGATAATGTTGTTGGTATATGCCCATTCTATCATCTCAATGGATAAAAAGGTAGATCCATTATCATAGACTAGAGATACAGGTGTCCCAAATCTTATGCATATGTTTTCTTCTAAAAGTTTGATCACCTCTTCAGTCCTACATTATTTGGTTGCCACTTCTTCAGTCCATCTAGTGGATTAATCAATAATAGTGAAAACATAATTGTGACCATTACAATAATTGGGGTTAATAACCCCAAAAAATTCCAATCCCCATTGGGAAAAGGGTCTGTCAATCATTATTGGCTTTAATGGCATGGCTATCTTGGGATCTTTAGTGTTGAAGATTTGACATGAGTATAATTCTCTCACACGCTTGTGAGAATATTTGAAGATAGTAGGCTAGTAGTAACCAACCCTAAGTATCTTATGAGTTTTAGTCCTTTTAGATAGATGTCCGCTTCCAAGCTTCTCATGAAAAGTGTTCAGGATTTCAGCCACCTCTTCCTTGGAAACATACCTTAGGTAAATATCTTCAAAGTTATTCCTATACAACACTCCATCATTGATAAAAAATGAGCTACTTTGAGCCTTAAAGCTCTCTTTTTCTCTCTAGTTTACCCTATATTATAATAGACATTGATTAGAAAATGAACAATGGGGTCATACAAATCATTGGACTAGAAATTTTGTTGCTATACCTACATAACACTCAATTTGGGATTAATATTGGTAGCCAACTGAATTAAACCTTGACATCTTACCAAATTTTTAGTATTCATCTCTAGATCATGTTTTTGGAGATTAAACATCCATTTACCTATCCTTTCTATAATTTCATATTAACTAAACATGATCTTACTGGCAAGGTCTGGTAGTATTTCATGTACCTTATTTCTAAGGATATAATGCTAAAATTTCTTCACTACCTTAACCAAATCACATGCTTGTTTGTCAATAAGAGAATAATTCAGTTCAAAATTTTTAAAATTAGTACTCATGAAATCAATAGGATGATCACATCCATCTATCTTCTAAGTTAGGACAACTGCAATTGTATGGTCAAAAGAAAAAGAGTAAATATAGAAGTCTTTAGTAAATTCTAGAATTATTAGCACATTGGCTTATCCAATTGCTTATTTGATTTCCTTGAAGGTCTTCTTCGTATCTTTATTCCAAGTGATCTTAGCATCTTTCTTCAACATGTCATTCAAAGGTCTCACTATTTATTCAAAACTAGAAGTAAACTTCCTCAAAAAGTTGATTTTACCAAAGTAAGACTTTAGTTCCTTCCTATTATTATGGGGTTTTATCTTTTATATTAAATTTAATCTATTTAGGTCTATAGATATCCCCTCATTAGTTATAACATGTCCCATCAATTTTCCCTTAGTTACACAAAAAATGCTCTTCTTTGCATTGAGAAAAATTCTAAAGTTTTTACACCTTTCAAATACTTGTTGCAAGTGCATGATGTAATCTTCCCTATTATTTGAAAATATAGTTAGTTCATCCATGTAAATAATAATTAAATTACCTATGAGGCCTTGGAATGCATGATCCATTACTTTTTGAAAGGTTACACCTACACTTTTATTATCCAAAGGGCTTTCTCTTGTAGGCAAAAGTGCCCTATTTAGTAGTAAATGTAGTCTTCATTTTGTCTTCTTTGTTAACTAGTACCTGATTATACCTCAAAAATCAATCAAAAAAGGCATCATAATAGAAGTAGAAACAATTTGGGTTACTTGGTCAAGAGAAGGTAGGGGTAATTATCTTCTTTAGATGCTTTATTTAGATTTATAGAACCAATGCATAATCTAATTTCACCATCTTTATTCCTAACTAGTACTAAGTTAGCTACCCAAGTGGAGTGTCTAATGGGAAACACTATCTTAGCATCTAGTAAATTTTTTTACCTCTTTGTATATCATTGGTCCTAGGATAGGGTTGACTGGCCTTTATTTTTAACTAAATGGATTGCAAGCTTACTTTAGAGGTGTGGTGTGGGTTATGACCCTAGGATCAAATCCTTCAAGTCATCAAAGGACCATGTTATTACATCCCTATACTTGGTCAACAAATATTTGTCTCTCTCAATTTCAATTCTTATGTAGGTTGTATTAATGTTCACCAATTGAAGTTGACCTTAGAAACCTAGCTCCATTACCTTGTAGTCCTTCTCATCTACTTTAAGAATTTTAACAGGCTCAGTTAGTTTGTCAAATCAAATAGTCTCTCTAAGGCTATCATTATTTTGGGGATATTATTTTTGTTCAATTTAATGACCTTGTCATCAAGTTTGCCTTCAAATTTGTCATTATCAAGGGTATTTTCATTGACCTCACTAATGATGTGAGGCTTAAATATTCCTAAGCTAGTTATAAAGTCTAAGATATATTGATCATTACTAAATAATTGAAAATGGTTGACATTATCTAGCACTAAGGGACATGGGAATAATTCAATGGTAAGGCTTTATAACTTGGAATTTTTATTAGGCATAAGGTTGGTTGTGGCTTAATCAAGTTCATTATTAGCCTTATTTTCTTCCCTAAGGATTGACACAATGTTGAAAGCATAAAAATATTCAATTAAGTCCCACACTCTAAATTTATATTTCTTAATATAAGATAACTTGCAGTAATATTTACTTGTAGAATGATTAAATACTAGTTCAAAATCATCAAAAACTAATAGTTCTTTGACATGTATTTGATTTCAAATTATAATCCAATAATAAGATCTTTATACTCTTCAAGATTATTAATGTATGGGAATTATATTTTTTAAGAGGCATGGTATTCATTATCAATGGGATTGATTAATACCACTCCTACTCTAGAACATGATTTGCATCTAACACTATCAAAATACAACTTCCATAATCTAGACATAACATGAAAGGTTTTGGAGTTACACACCTTTATGGTGTCAAGAGTGTAAACACCTAGATTTAAGTTAACCATGTTTATGATCTCATTAGTTACATTATAATTGATGATTATATGCTTTATTTTAGGTTCCCTTTCTATCTTGATCTGATTTGGAACTCCCTTTTAAGGCAACCACATATGGGAGCAATCAATTGACATGTAACCATTTAGAGATCTAGTCCAGTCCCTACTTAGCATCATTCCATATGAATAAAGAATATTCACCACTTGGATGTCAATGTATTGTTGTACCCTTGGTTTATAAGCAATTTTCATGTGAACATTCAACAGTTCATCAATCACTTTGACTCTAAATTTATCTAATTAAATCAAAACTTTATTAGATTTAATAGGAGTTAGACCTAATTTCTCAAAAATACCTTTAGGTAGGATGTTTGTGGATTCACCTATGTCTAACAAATAATTATGCAAATTCTTACCAAATATCATAATTATAATCTAGAAATGGGGAACCTGCCTTACTTTTGTGTATTGCAACATTAACATGTGCATAGTTTTTTGGTTTGACAGGCTTCTTAGTTAAATATTCCAACAATAAATCCTTTTATTCTATAATTTGAGTTAACTCATGAAAAGTAATGTTAGATTTGATATTTTTTATGTCCTCTACTATATTATATCTAGTCTTATTGGAGGAATTATATGCACTAACATTAATTTTATAAGTACTTACCTTAGAAGGCTCTAGATTATTATCTGATTAGTACTAGGAGTGTCAAATTTATTTGGTGGAGTTGAGGTAATAAAGGGTTATTTTTAATCCCTATTACTTATAGGATAGATCTTCTTCAGATATTGTTGAAAAAAATGAATCTCTTTATGGATATCCTTAGGCTCATTATCTTCTTGGAGTGGGAACTCAAATGTCTCCACCATGAGAGTTGAATCAGTAGATTTAGATGACCTTAAATAAATTGAGGTACTTATACCATTGTATTTATTAGGTAAAACTTTAAAATTATCCAATTCTTCTTGAAAATATTCAAAATCATTAAAAAATTATATATAATCTAATTCACCATGATTTGATGTATAATGAACTCTACAATAATTAGGCAAAGATACATCACCAAGGTTTATATCAGGTACATTCTTATTAGAGGATGAATCATTATTGTGGTTATTGTTTTTGTTATTTTAAAACCTATTTGAATTCCTATTAAATATTTCGAAAGAGAAGTTCTTATTGGAATTTTCCCCAGTAATGCCAACTTGCTTTTAAAGTTAAATGAAATTAGTGCTTAGTTTTTGAACCATCTTCAAGATAGAATAATTTATATTCTTGGGTGCCTCAGAATTATGAATTTGAGTATTTATATTATTTTTAGGCATCAAATCTCTTTTGTCTTGTGGATGAGACTCATTGGTAGATTTGTTTAAGAATCCTAAGTTTTGACTAGGATGTGCATGATTCAATGGCAATTAGTTCAAGACTAGAATTTGATTTAAGGAAATAATATTTTGATTATAATTTGGAATGAAATTCAACATGAGAAAATTATGATTAATGTTAGGAATATTTTATTCCATTTGGCCTTGAGGTTGCATCTAATCATTAATGATCACAACTTTAGCATAAGTTAGGGCTAGTGTATTAATGATTTGAGTAGATATTTTGAGAAACACAAAATTCATGGGATCCAAAACATCCTTTTATATCTCTAAGGCTAAATACTCATTAGGTATATAAGGAGGTATGATTTTACTAAAATTTTTATATAATATAGCAATGAAGGCGCTTATGGGCTCGTTTAAGTGTCTTTTGATTGTGGTAAACTATTGGTATAGGACACATAGACTAATGATTTTACCAAATTGATAAATGAATTAATTATTAAAATCATTATAGCTAACTATGTAGTTTTTAGGAAGGATATGAAACATCTTTTAATGTAAATGGTAACAATTTTCATTCCACATCTTCATGAATAACATTCAAAAGTCTTAGAGTAGTTTTGAAGGATTTAATGTGTTATTAAATATTACAACACCATTAGGAATAAAAGTAGGTAAATACTTTCTAGGATTATGAGGAATTTCATGTACTACACTTGGAACATTTATTGAAGAACCACCTATCCAATCCATACCTTGATAAGGATTGAACATAAGAGCACCCTGAATTATAAAAGTTGGTTGAGACGTTGAAAGCCTATGCTTACTTTTGTCTTGCCTAGCTCTCCTATGGACTTATAATAAAATAAGGGGAACACTTATCTCTGAACATGAATTGGTCCTTATCCTTGGTAATTATAACATGAGATATTTGAACCCTATTTGAAATATAATGTGTAAGTCTTATATTTAAAAAGAATGATGATAAGACTTGCACCTTGAGCAAATTTTGTTCAAATATATATAAACAATGGCAAAGGAAATCAATCATCAACTAAATTAGCTCAAATATGTGTCTAAACATGTAAATATGAATGATATTTACATGTTTTAATCCCAAATAAACTCAAACTTATAGATATCCAATCAATCTTTGAAAAAAACATGTATTACTAACCTCAAATGCCTTTTATTCATAGATCTTAAGCTATCTTTACCATAATTAAACATCAAACTTCAAATAACATATATCTTTGTCTAAATAAGCATAAAGACTAGTCTAAAACCATTAAGATCAATGATATTTACACAAATTTGTTAAAATAAATACAAATATGGAAATAATACATCAATCTTTGAATAAAATTCACCAAGATTATCAAAGATGTTTCAAATTTTCAAAGATTTAACTGGCCCTCCTTCTAACACCAGTTTTGCCTTGTTGATGCACCTAAATGTATCAATAGGTTCATATAGTGTTTAAGAAACACTCTCATTTATAGATTTAAAGAATCCATTACATGAGTTTTTAGTTGTGATAATACTATTATCCTTGGTGGAATAGAGGCAAAATAGGTTGACATTTTCACATATTTATATTAGTTGATGGTTAGGAGCCATTATGTCCTAATATTTAATCATTGATTTTGAAGATGATCTATGTTATTTAAAGTTAATTATGCTCAAAACTAAGGCTAAATATAAACTAATATGAATATTCAATATGAAATTGATCTAAGGTGAATTGATAAAAAAAAAAGGAGTAAAAGGAAGGGTAGGGTAGGGAAGAAAAGAGAGGTGTTGTTGATCTTTCCTTCAAACATTATGATAAAGTTCCAATTTCATATAAGAATGCATTTAACCAATGTGTAACATGAACTATCATAAGCTCAAATCCTATACACATCAGGAAAACATCTAAGGTATGAAAATATGCAAATAAGAACAATATTCACTTTAAGAATTTTACCCCTGCAAGCATATAACATTAGCCCAAATGCAAGAAGAGCAAAGAAAGTGAAGTAAAACTAAGAAATTTATACTAATATAGAATTATACCAAATTAGTAACTTTGCATTAACTGATGCACATTCAAAATTCATAAGAACCATTCAAATTTGAAGATGAGACCAAACAAATGAGAGAGAAACCATGATATTAATTCACACATGCAAATGTGGAGAAACTTTGTAGAATTCATTTCTTATGTTAATTTTCTCAAAAGTTACAAATAATTTTTTTATTCAAATACTCTCTCCTTTTACAAATGGTAATGCCTATTTATATAGAAAATTTATGAGGTATGTCAATCAGTAATGATAAATTATATTTGCACATGTGTCTTAGATAGCTATCATTTCTATTCCATTATGGAGAAAATGACTTTTTATAATATACTAACCTATATGAGATATAATTTACAAGATGTACATGCATTTGTAAAATTAAAAATCCATTTACAAAATATAAAATTCTAGTTTCAAAATAATATTCCCAATCTAACTAACTTTGGGACCCTGGTGCTACTACAACCCTCTACCTTCCTTGCAAGATCTTCATTCTATAATGTTTCTCATTGATCAGTTGGAGCTCAATAATGGGTCTCATGAACATATCTTTTTTTTATCTCTTGGGTTATTGAGGTCTTTTTAACACTTTCCAAGGCCTACTTGATGATCTTAGCATGTCCTATCTTATCTTTAGATGACAATAGTAGGCCCATGATATTTTTATTATCAGCCCCTATCTTTCCTATACCTTGGTTCCTTGTTACATAAATTGAGAAGTTATATGATTGAAATCCTCATCAGTGATGAGACTCAAAGGACTAAGTGAGGTGGGATACTTGATTAAGTTGTCAAACATGTATAACATTTTAGCTTCCTACTATTTGAAGTCCTTAGAAATGTCCTCCATTTGCTTGGACCAACTACTCAGGGATTTGATGTTTACACCAATATAGTCATAACCAAATTTAAATGGGCTAGGATGATTATCTTAAATTCAAGGACTTGATTCTTGGTCAAGGCTTTGATCAAGTCTTTCACTTGATAACGTGAATCCTACCATTGGCCAACATGGCCTATAGCCATGTAATTTTGATTAATTATTACCTCTTATTTAGTTTTGACTAATTGAAATTGAACAAGTCAATCATGATGTCCTCATATAGTTTCAATCTATCTTCTTGGATTGAAAAGATGGTAGTCTCTTCTAAATTTTATTCTATTACAAGATGCCCTTGATCATTTTAGTAGATCTTCCTTGAATACATGTTCTTCTCTTGTGATGGGTTATTGGTTCTCAATGGTCAAAAACAAGATTAACCAATTATTTTTCCTTCTATTTAAAGTTATGACATCAAATTGTGTGTCTTTGAAAACCCTCTCTTCTATATCTAAAGTTAGATAGAGATCCACATCTTCCATTGAAACACTTTTTTGGGCTGCCATGGTTATGGGTTTTCCTACATTTTTTTCTAGTGGTTTTTAGTTTAATTCTAGATCAAATCATCCTTGCACATATGATCATTCAACTTCCTTAATTTGATTATAATGAGCACATGGTTGAGTCAAGGTTTTTGTACTTTTCATGGCTTTCTTAAAGGTTTTTACAATGTTTTATTGGTGATAACTATTTGAACTTGTGTGAGCTTCATGACTTAGATCCTAATTAGATTACATACTTATACCCTTGCATTTCTTAAGTTTGCAAAATTTTCAAATTGGCATATTATACTTATGTGGCTCTGATGTGGCATCTTTGTGGTATTTTCATAAACTTTTGGTTGATAATTTTTATAAATTGAGTGTTGTCTTTTGAAAATTCCACCTTGCTCTCACACCGTTGGATTATCCTTACATACATTAACATAGACCATTAATCTTGATTTGAGATATAAAACATTAATGAATAATTGATATGTTCCCCATAGTTATAATGCTTGTCACTTCCAAAATTTGCTTTGAGCTTTGTTAAAATGTCAATGTTGATAACACACCATTTATCTATTTCAATGGATCAATAGTGTTTCATTGATCTTGATCTACTTATTTATGTCTCCTTCTCTATGAACCATTGATCAAAATGTGTATGTTCATATACATACCATTGATATTTGAAAGATGCTCAAGCTTTAATTTATGGCTCATAGCTATGTCATTTGTCATCTCCATATTCATCCTAAGGGATTTTGATTTTTCAATATTTGTTACACATTGTCTGATCATCTTTGCCTGAGAAAATGAACTCCATTAGATCTTAATCCTTAAGGTTGAATGGCATTGGTTTTTTAGTGTTATTTGGCTCAAATTGTGACACTTTTCACTTTATGACTTGTACCAAGGATCCTTTGAAGTTTTGACTTAATGCGGGCTGTTAAATCAATCCTACTTGAGTAAACATGTACTGTTGATATTTGGAAGATGTTTAAAATTTTCGACTTTAATCTTGCACCATTGATCTCATTCACCTGAGAAAATGTATACCATTGATCCTATGGATGAAAATAATGTTTAAGTTAGGTTTGGTTAAATAAAGAACTTAACATTAAGTTTTTGGACTATGCTTTTATTTTTTGTTAAAAAATGTAGTAAAACCTTAAGTTAAAGGTATTTAAGCCATGTATTGAGACATAATAAAGGGGAACTTATGAATGATAAAGGACAAAACATATATTTTTTGCCTAAGGTTTATTGTATTAGTAAATAAATAAAACTTTAGGGTAAGGCTTTTAAGCTAAGTCTATAGTAAAAGGGACCCTTCATTTAGCTAGATTGTGTTAATGATAAAATTGACCAAGGGGTTATGGGACATGAAGTGTACAATTATAAATTTTTAGATGAAGGCTTGGTCATATTAATAAACATGATTAAGTCTTAGTATAAAAATTGAACTAGGTTTATGACTTAATTAATCATTCTTGTGTAAATTGCTCTCACACAAATTTGAATTTGACTGAAGAGGATCTGAGGTAGAGTAATTTGAATAAGGATTTCAAGATGATCAATAATGAATTCAATTTGATTTTTAATAGACCAAAGTTTAGTGAAATATTAAATTAACACTATGATATGAAACCCTAAACTTGACTCATTCTAAATGGACTCCATTAGACCTGTAACCTAAAACACAAGTAATAATATTTAGCAGCATTGGAAGGGTTAAAACCATCGTCATATAAAAACATGTCCATTAATCCAAATGTGAACCAAGTGTGGATGATCTTCAAATAAATATAATGTGCAAATATGCTAGTGGTACTCTGATCAAGTGAATTTTCAATTTTAAGGTACAAATTTACATAATTTAAAATAAGGGTCACCATTTTTAAAAAATGGGGGTATATTGACCTCAATAATATCAAATATCCATTATGGTATTTGAATGCTTGGTTTATCTATTGTTAATTTTTATTCTTGAATCTATTTTTAGAGTATTGTGATGGAAATAATATGGGTTTGGGATTGTTAAGATTATAGGTGGACACATTCAAAGTTTTTGAGTGGTTCATATCCTTTTTATTCCTCTACATTAGATTCATAGACCTTTTAGTAGGAATTAGGCATTATAGAGTGGGATTATTGAATATATTAGGAATATAAATCCTTAATGATGAATCATAATTGAGCTTTGAAACTTTTTCCTAAGGAAAGAAAAATCATTTACTATTAATGGATATATCAGACCAAGTATGCAATAAATGGGTCCATTGAAAATTTCAAGGCATGGTTGGTTATAAAGGTTTCTCATGGGTTACTAACATTGAATACATTCAAACCTTTGCACTGATCACTAAAATTATCTATGTTAGACTCACACTAGTTATTACCATAACCAATCATTTGGATGTTCATTAGATGGACATGAAGAGTGCCTTTACTGATGGTGACCTTGAGATGGAAGTTTACATAAATTAACCACCATAATTTTTTGATAATTCTTCCTTTTTGTGTAGACTTTATAAATTAATTTATATCCTCAAACATGATCCTCAATATTAGTATGACAATATGGATTTATTCTTTGCCTTTGTAGGATTCACTTAGTGTAATTTAGATCTGAATGTCAATCTCTTATAGTAGGATGATTTGCTTTTGATTTTGGTTCTATATTTTGATGATATTTTATCCACTAACATATATTCCTAATCCATTTAAATAGTGAAAGAGGTTATTTATGACAAATTTTACATGACATACTTGGGCTTGTTACATTACATCATTGGGATCCATATTTCTTAGTCTTACTTAGGAATCACTCTTAGATAGCCTAATTATGGTCTTGATATGCTTTCTTAGTTTCATATGATTTATTTTAATCTAATTTCAACTCCATTTATATCTATATTCAAACAAAATTTTAGATTATACTTCACCTTTGGTTGATTCTACATTATATCAAAAACTTGTTGGCAACCTTGTTTAATTGACACATACCAGACTTGACATATCATATGTAGTGGATATAGTCTCTAGATTCATTTAGGAACCCCATAAGCTACAATAGAAAGCAACTAAAAATATATTGTACTATAATTAAGAAACGCATAAATTTGGGATTCATTGCACATTTGGCATTGCCATCGACTTGAGTGGTTATATTGACTTAGAATGGGATGGAGATATTTAGAATCATAAGTCCACTTTAGATTATAATTTATCCATTGGTTTAGGTTTGATTAGTTGATCAAATCAAAAGCATAATGATATTACTTTATATTCTACTAAGGAAAAATATAGAGGGGTTTTAAATTATACCACTAAGGTTATATATCTTTATGGGATTATCATAGAGTTTTGTATCTAGTTTAGATGACCTAAAGTCATCTATTAAGACAACCAAAATAACATTTAGATTTTTAAGAATCTGGTCCAACATGAGCAAATCAAACACATAGAGATTCACATACACTTCATCTAGGAGATCATTCATGGGAAAATAATTTATTTGAGATATTTATATATGATGGAATAGATAACATACATATTCAAAAAAACATTCATGAATAGATTGTTTCTTCACTTTTGGGCTCTTCCTGAGGTTTAAGATACTATAACATCTTTTCCTGGGGGGATTCTAACCTCTTGTTCATGTATATCTCCCTTTTTTTTGGGTGGTAAGAGTTTTCTCCTATGAGTTTTATTCTTTTTTTTTCTAAATTATGAGAGATTAATTTGTATATGGGTGCCTAATTAGGTCTTGTTACCATGACCCATTTATTTTACCAACCTAAATTATGATTATGAGGGGTGTTACAGTAGGGTTTCTTTTTTACCATATTTATTTATTATGGTAATTTCCCCATAACTTTAAGTTTTATTACTTTAATGGATAAAATTGCTCATGTTCACTTGGATTTATAGTTTGACCTGATGAATAGTAACTCCCTTGACCTACTATTTTGGGTATGAGATGTAACCTTGTATTCATGTCTATTTGACCAATTTTCATGGAGCTTTTTAGGGAGGAGTTATGCATGTGTTCCCCTTTATATACATATATCATTTATGATATTTTATAAGTGATTTTTGTATATTTTCTCTAAATATATTTTGAATTATATTTCATCTTTTATTTCATTCAACTTGAAACTACATTGTGAATTTTATTGACTTGTGATTTCATTGAACATGTCCATCTGCTTGACCTAGAGATCCTCACATTCACCTAGATAGAATTAGAGTTTTTTAATTTACATACTAATTTGATATGGGGTTCCATATTTTATATATGAACCTAGTATGTGGTTTCAAAAAAAATGATTATGATGATATTTTGAGCACTATAGTTGAGGTTTTTATATTTCTCAACTACTTTCATTTCTTAGTATTGAATGTGCATTGAGGAATTTAATGATAAAATGATGTTTTCAATAGTGGCATATCCTTGGGGAATAATCACCACACTCTATAATGACATTATAATGTATCTTTATTTGCATATCTACATGTGTATTTATTACTTATTAAATTTAAAATATTTTAATGATCTAGATTATTTTATACTTTATACATGATTGGATGTTGATTTATTCATGTTTTATTGTAGATTTTGTTTGAAGCAAACTAGAATTTTTGGGCATACCTTAACATGCCAAGTGTGTTTAATTTAGTTTCTCTATTTAATCTATAATTTTTAGTAAAAGACTAAAAGGAGGGCTTTTTAGACACATAAATTTTTATTATACACTTGACACTATTATTTTTAACCTATTGTAGAAATACATGACTTGTTCCTACACATATGACTCTCATACACCCTTTTCCCTATCCATCTTCTTATCTACAAACTTGGATTCCAAGTTATCAATCATTTATTTAAATTTTCTCCTTAGTCTATGCCTAAATATATATTTTCCAAAGTAGATTGTCTCCATGTTTCAAATAAAAATTTATTTCTTCCTAGAATGTGTCAACAACAATTGGATGTTACCAATTACGGTCAGTGTTTGCCTTCACTCACAATGTCTTAGGTTTCTCATTTTGATTTTTCAAATTAAAATATCTCAATTGGCTTGGGAAACACAATTTCATGTTAATTATTGGGAAGGAAATTACCCAAAGATTCATTTGGTCACTTATTAGAATATTAGTCACATATTGAGAGATCTATTTTAACATCCTTTAGGAACTATCCTGAAACATAGAAATATAAAAATAATTCAAAGGACTATTCCCTAAGATAAGTTTAAAAAATAAATAAAAGTCAAGTTTTAATATATTCAAGTGTTATAGCTATTTATGTATGGCCAAGGGGTTCTTAAACTAATCATGTGGTAGGTAAGAGAGACTTTTTGGGGTATTAAATTAGTGGTGTAGCTAGGTATAAAAAAATTAATGATAAAATGGGACTCCCTAAACATTATCAATGCCCTATGCAATAAGTCATCTCCCTTCTACTCTGTCAAACAATATCTTGATAACACAAGAGAGATACTAAAATAATGCAAATGAGTCATCATAGGCCATGTCTTTAGGGAGGGTAAGAAGTTTTTTTAGGGGATGAATAATTTAGGGGTCCTTAATAAAATATTGGGGGTGTGGAATAATTTTAATGAATTTCTATCATAAATTTTTAACTTTATTGTTAATTATTCTATCCCTATCATTACACCCAAGGAGAGAGTGTACTCACATAATGTACATGCCTAAATGATTAGACCTGTGATTCAATATTTTAGAACTTAACATATGTAAATATCACATGTTTGTTAAAGGGATGAGTAGACTAATCAAGTAAAAATATGAAATAAATATATCCACTAATTTGTTATAGAATTGACTAGCTTTGGATTATCTAAAAATAGTAATAAATAGTGCAACGAAATACTTAGCTAGAAAACACCTGATACAAATGATCTAAGTGCTAGAACCTAATATGGAAGATAGTATGAGTTTCATAAAATATATCCCTATTCTAGAAACCTTCCTTGATAATAGTTCCATAATTAGACAATAATTTCATTATTAGTAAAGTGGTGGTAGTGTCCTTTGTGTAAGACTATTTTAAACTTATGGGTGCACCTATGTCTAGACCTCTAGGGTTTATTCCTATACAAATGAGTTATATAACCTTGTATTATTATTATAATAACTAATTTATTGTGTAAACTCTAATCCTCCATATAACTAGGGCATGAGCTAAAAAATGTGTTCATTAGTAGGGTAGGTTGGACATCCTCAGCACCTCATTGTGAAGAGAGTTCCCTATAAAATAATACTTTGAAGAGAGATAAATCCCAATGTAGTTCCCCCCACATAGTTTTTAGTTAAAGTACAAGTGATGCTAGTATGATAGTGGCCTTGAGTGCCTTGAATGTTCTTGACACTAGAAATCTAAAAAAATTAAGCTTAGGTCTACTATAGATGGTAATAAGCAAAAGTAAGGAAGAATAGGGATTAATAACCTTAATTTTTCTCAACTTATTTCATGTTTGAATGTGTTATTTTCATCTAATTTCTATATAGTGGATAAAAAGTTAAAATTAATGTATTTATATTATTTTATTTCTTGTGAAAATGATAAAAGATGTCTAGGTTGACCTTAGGAGGCTTTAGTTTTAAAAAGATATAAATTTGGGAAAAATCTAGGGAAAAAGACACTAGAACCATTTAGGGACACTAGCACCATATGGCACTAGTGTCCTTATTATGGTTCTGGTGTCCATATAGCATAACACTAAGCACAAAGGGCTAAGATCAGTAAATGAGGGTTTGTGACTACTTTGGAGATCCCTAGGGATACTTATGGCCCAAAAAAAGCCTAGATAAGTTTTATAATAGGATTTAGGATAGGTCTAGGGATAAGCTATGGATATGTAGTCTCAAGTAAAATACTTATCACTCAAATACCACTTTGGGGTGATTATATTCCCCACCTCTTTATTCTTGAAATGTAATAAAGTGAAATGACTAGGATAAAGGAAAAAAAGTATACCTAGACTTACCTAAGAAGTAAATCCCATGAAGTTAGATATGAGTATGTGAAGCTAGGTCTGTGTATGTGAAACATGATGCAATGCATGTCATATGAATGAAATATGCATAAATCAATCTTTCCTCAAGACATATCAAAATCAAAATACTAAGTTGAGTAAAGAAGAAAAAATGAGTAAAGCGATGGGAAAGAGGAAAGAAATAAATATACCTCATTAGGTAAATCAAACAATGTATGAACTTGGTGAAAACATATGTGTGTGCATGTATATAGTGATTAATCAATCAATAACTTGGACTGATCTAATATCTATCTCAATCCTCATGTGTGGGTGGCTCAAAAACTCAATCCAATTTTGACTCCATCATTACCCACCCCTCGTTTATGGATCATGATTTGTGGATATCTTGGATTAGACTGATAGTGTTTTGAATGCTCTCATATAGGTGTCTCCATAACTCAAGCATGTTATGACTCCATAATTTCCCATCCATGTGTATTAAATTCATCTCAAATTAAACTATGTAAAGTACTGTAAATGTCTAACTAAGTATATCTAACTATGTGTGTTGACTCTGTATCTACTCAAGTTTATTAGGTAGCTCTAGGACACATGGGAATACCAACCACTATAGATGAAATAAGGCATGAAACTAGTGTATAACCTAGAATATGATGTTAAATGCATATAATTTAAATAATTACATTATATTTGGCATTTTATCTAATCAACTAGTGTATGATAACATATGGAAATAATGTGCCACACCTATACCCCAATTATGATATCTAAGTATATGGATTTTGGATTGAGTTGTAATAAACTATATCTAGATATATAAATTGAATATGGGAATGGTCATGTCATGCATGATGCCCTCAATATAAGGAAATTAATTATGAATATGAGTTTAACAAGTATGAATCTAAGTAAAAATGAGTATAGCTAAACCTATAATTGAATCTGTGTAAACCTATACTATACCTATTATATTATTTTGGATAGTCTATGTTGTTTTGAAATTAAAGATACTAAATATTAGATCCATATATTGAATATTAGTACCATGTGGCACTAGTATGCCCATTTTAGTGCTAATGTCCTTTTGGTCTATATTTCATGTCATTATACTTCTTTTTGAGTCATCATTTTCCCACTATGTTTACCTATGTTTGATTTTATGTAATTGATCTTGTGTTCTAAAAAATGTACTATGAGTGCAATATAGGATCCTAATCTCTATGAAAAACCCATATAAATTTTCCCCTCTTGTAGGGGAGTTTTTGAACATGTGTAACAACTATCCTTATAATAAAAATCTCTAAAAAGTGTGTTTTAGTTAGAGAATATATGATAATTATGTGATAATCTAATATAGTATACATACATAGCATCAAAATGTAAGATAATCTGAGCATAAGTATGTAATTTAAGATGTATGTTATATATATAATTATAAAAGGGTGTCAAGATAGATATAATCAATGTATATCACAACAAATATGAGTAAAACTAACTACCTATGGGGATGGGGCATGATTCCCATCATGACACTCAAGTAGGAAGGGTAGATGCATGAGGTCTCTCATGACATAAAAAAATAGTGTGTTTAATAAGTAAGGACAAATGCCATGGCCATGACATGTAAAATAAAACATACGTATAAAAAACATGAGGCATGGAAATTAGGCCAAGAGGCCACAATACAAGGGACATGGGCACATGTCACTAAATATAAGAAAAAAAGACATAAAAAGACATGTTTAAAAGTCCACATATGTAATTAACAAGTAATTTTTATTAGATACACATATAATGACATGTTTAAATGTTCACATACACAATTAGGAAAGGCACACATAAGGACATGGGCACATGTCCAAAGTAGACATACTATGAATACAGGTGGTGTAGAGCCAAAAAGAAATCTCATATTCAAATTCCCTTGAATAGAAGAAGCATGTATTTATAATCAAATCTAAACTATCAAAGATAGAAATGAAAATATGCATGAATATGTAATACAAATATGTGTAAGAGATAGGATGTACATATGTAAAGTCTAAAGTAGTAATAGATAGAAAAAAATCTGAATAAGAGTAACATAATCAATATCAAGACATAACAATACTAAAACTAGGATGTATAGTATTGAAGTATAGATATTGGTAATCAAAACTATGTATAGGGTGCTCCCAAGTTGGCAAATGTGTCAAGTAAAGACCCATGTATTAGTGTATATGCCCCTAATGGGTAGATAATATAAAGTTTGGATTGGTGTAGTGGACCTGAGTCTTGTAAGTGATCTTCTATCACCCAATAAGAATAATTGAAGCATGTATGTATGATAAACCTAACTATACTAAGATATCTATCATATATAGTGTGTAGAAAATATAAGAAATTTAAACATAATAATGCATACAATCTATAAATTTTATGTTTTATAAGTAATTATTTGAATGTTTTTATTTTTTGACATATTAAATTACTTTTGAATTTTCTATAAATAAGCTATGTACAATGAAATAAAAACCATAATAAACTATGAGTCTCATGGGAGAGTCATTATCATTGTAACCTGTGTCAAAAATAAGAATGTTAATCTATTATGTAATGTGATTGTTTTAGATTAAGGTAAAAATAGGTTTTGAAGGGACCCCAAAACCCTGAACAAAAGGAAAAAGATAAAATAGTAATGTCCACAGGCAAGCCTAAAGCCTACTTCACCGAAGTAACAAAACCAAGATACAAAGACCTGAAGCTAACAAATGAACAACCAAAGATAGACCCCAGGTTTTACAAAGACCTAGAAACTCCATAGTAAAAGTTCAAAAAACCAGGTACCAAGACCAGAAAACACAACCAACTAGTAGAACCAACTAAAAGAACTAGGAACTATTCTTCTAGTTCCAATATCATCTTCACTACTTCCTTACCTTTCACAACAGTGTCCTAGATGGCAGCAGTCACCTGCGTAGCTCCCTCTTGCATTGCTTTCTTTCTTGAGCTTTGTCTAGTTCTCTTGCTAAGCCCCTCCAAAATTTTGATTTCCTCATTTGCTCTTTTTCCAATGTTTACAGCAGTAGCACAAATGCTAGAGGTTACCTCCTCCATCTTTATTCTACTTTCCTTTATGAGTTCCCTTAGGTTGTTCTCATAATCTTTGAGTTTTATGGGAATATTCCTCATCTGCTTTTCCATGTTATTGATTTTATTCCAAACTACCTCCTATTTACCCTCCATTATTTCCATTTTCCTATTGATTTCCATTATCTCCTTATACATCCATAAATAAAATTGAAGAGTAGCATCAGATTTGTAATTGGCCAATCTAGTAGGTTCATCATTCTACCTTTTGTCAATCCAATCTATGTAATGTGATTTTTATGCTGTAGTTAAATGTTATTATAGTAGGAATCTAATTATTGTTTGAAATCATAATAATCATAATAACCTAGAATGCTAGAGGGAATTGCCTCATAACATGGATTTGAGATTTTTCAATTATGATTCAGAATATTGATTGTGATTTTACCTTTAAAACTATACTTATTGTAGTCATCTAGTGCTTTGGAGGCTCTTTTGATAGAAAGCTTCTTTTGAGAATGCTTTTTGGATTAGCATGATTTTAAATTTTCAACTTAAGTTCTTTCTCTTTTTTTAACATTTCCTATGTATCTAGATATTATGCCTTGATAAACTATATATGTGAATGATTTTCCTTAGGATGTTTAATAAATCCCAAACCTTGTTCACTAGCATTACAACTACTAGAATAGTAGTGATGCCTTGGGAATACTTGCCTAAACCTTGACCATGATAATCAAATTGTTGTATATATTTGTGACCAAAGATATACCATTTTGAAAGTTGATCCTCATTTTGGAGAGGTAAATTTGCATATTTTGTTTCTTTACTTGTGCTTGTTGTATTGTTTCTTGATTTGATTGTGCTTTGTTAACCTTTTATTGTTCTAAGTTATGCTCTGGTAACCATTTTCATAATATTTATAAATTTTACACTTTTGAATTTGTACACGTGGTATTTTTTTTTGGATGATGTATCACTATTTGAGTCATCTACATCCATTATCTATTGTATTTTCATTTTCAATGCTAAACATGAATTGATGTGGTAGCCATGGATTCTATGATATGCACAATAATATCTAGATATTCTCACTAGGTGTAGAGGGGGTATATTGATCTACTTAATTGTAATCATTTCCATTAGTATCTAAATTAAACTCTTATTGGAAACTTGTAATATTTTTGAATCACTAGTTGTAGATGTACTTTTTTATGATTTATGATTTGGATATGAAAGAGTGTTAGACATAACTTTGATAGGTGTATATGCCTATACATGGTTTATGCTAGCAAATTCTAAAAAATCTCTACATGTAATGTTATTTTCCAATAATGTGACATATTCACTTAATAAATAATTATGATTCTATCAATCTAATATTAGCTTTCTCATATTAATAATGTGATCCTTTAGAGTCTCATAAGTGTAAACCCTAGTTGATTTTGATTAAGCATGTAGGCACACACCCTATAGGGAAGAGATGTGAACAGGGTGAATATGGGGATCAGGGAAAATGGTATAGGATTATTAATCTTATGTAGGAGTGATAGCATGGACCTGGTTAGAGGGAAATTAGCTATCACCCTCATGGAGATGAGGAAGAAAAGGATATTTCTTTAGGTGTATAAGATATGACATTGAAACTTGGAACCTAGTTGTTAGCTTATGTAATAGATCCTCTATGTATGTAAATATTTACTTGATAGTTTAATTCTAAATTAAAAAAAAGCTAATATGATATGAGTATATGACATATATTTCAATTTATATGAGTAATCATCTACAAATGTGTTTATCTTTTCTAAGTTTATTCTGAATTAAAGTGAACAAGCATCCAAATGAAAATATTAAACTTTGAAAAAAAAATGATACACTTTTATTATCATGATTATATAAAAAAATCATAACATGCATTGATTTAAAATTAGAATTCTATAAATGTAAACCCTAGGGTTATCTAGGGCTAGGGGTTGTGTAATATTTGGCAGTGTGTCAGGTGCACCAAATGTTTAACCCTTTTAGTAATTAACATATGTAAATATCTTATTTTTGATAAAGGGATTAGTAGAATAAATCAAGGAAATAATATGAAATAATTATAACCAATAATTTGTTACATAATTGACTAGCTTTAAATTTTCTAAAAATGTTAATAAATAGTGCAAATAAAGACTTAGCTAGAAAACACTTGATACAGATGATCTAAGTGTATTAAACTAAAATTCAAGCTATTCTAAGTTTCATAAACTAAATCCCTATGTAAAAACCTATCATGAATAGTAGTGACACAATTGGATAGTATCACCATTATTAGTAAAGTAGTAGTAGTGTCCTTATATTGGTTGTAGTGTCATTCATGCAAGACTACCCTAAACTTCTGGGTGCACCTATATCTAGATATTTGGGTTTATGTCCTACATGAATGAGTTTTAAAAACCTAAATTATGATTTTAATAACTTATTTTTTATTCAACCTTAAATTATGAATGATAAAATATGTCTAAGGCAACCTTAGGAGGCTTTAGTTTTGAAATTTTTCTACTTTTAAAAATATAGGGAAAAGGACATTCATACCATTATGGGGAAAGTAGATCCATGTGGCACTAGTGTCTTTATTATGACACTAGTGTTTAGCTAGTAAAACACTAGGCACAAAGGACTTGAATTAATAAATGAGGGTGTAAGACTAATTTGGAGCTAACTAGGGATGTTTGTGGCCCACAAAAAGGTTAGATAAGTGTGATAATAGGATCTAATATAGGTCTAAGGCTATGTTAGGGATAGGTATCTCAAGTAGCACTCTTATCACTTATATGCCACTTTTAGGTTATTACAACCTACATTTATGAATCTTGATTATAAAATCCCTTACTATCATTTCATGGTAAGGGTGAAGTGTAGGATTAAGGTGTGTTAGGGAAGCCCAATTATTTACACAATGTAGAGATCCAAAACAAATAAGGCAAAGACAAATGTATATATGGTCTAGCTCTGGAGCTCAAACATAAGGAATAAGTTATGATGGGTATGGATAGGGATAAAATTGAACACATATCCTACACCAAATCAAAGGATAATAGTAAAGTTTTGTGAAAATTGGTTAATGGCTATTTGGCTATGTGTATGACCATAATTTTTAATTATGACAAGGAGGTGTCGAAGGATTCTTATATGGGTTAACACAATAAAAAGGTGTGAATGAGGGGGATAAAGATAAAAATTTATTAATAATTAATCAAAGATGTGATTAGCATGAGATATGATGGCACCAAAGTGATTAATACTAAATTTAATAAGTAAGAAGTCTTGATTAAATTCATCAATTATGATGTGGATATCATCACTAATAAGAAAGTCTTTCCAAGGACAAGCATGCCAAAGCATTGGCTAGACTTATAATTATAGATAATGAAATCGATAATGCTTGAAGGTCAATTAAATGTCATATTTTATTATCACTTTATGATTTTGAATCATTTAAAAGTAGATATAATTAGTCTACCTTGTTCAAATCTCTCAAAATAATGGTGGCTAGTTTCAATTCAAACCCTACTAGTGATCTCATCCACCAAGGTTTAATCTTCCTCATGTCAAATAAAAAGAAATATATAATATGGAAGGAAGTTTATTCAATGTATAGTGAGGTGGTGGAGGATTTACAAGACCCTACATAGTGTAATGATACTATGGAGTAAATTCATGAGTCATCTAAAAACCACTAAAATGAGGATCATTTTGAAAGTTCCCACTTAGTGGAGATATACTTGAGGCTAAATATATAAAACAAGAATCCCAAAATCCCAAAATACCCAAAGAGAAGAGGATTAATAATATGGAGGAAGACATATTAGTCTCATATGAAGGAATCAAAGGAGAAGAGTCAAAGGAAAGACACCCTAGGATTTCACTCAACATTTAATTTGAAATTGATGGAGTTGGAGGATAAATTAGAACACCAAGGAAGTTTTAACATTAAACAAATATAATAATGAAATTATTTGAAGGGATAGATAGATATTTTTAGAAAGGAGTGGGAGACTAGTAGGAAAGTGGGGGTGGACCCTCAAAATAAAGGGAGAAAATCCAACTCTCCCAAGAAGGACAAAAGAGAGATAAGGACACCTATTCCCCCCACTACTCCTAAAAATATTTCCAAGAAAAAAAAAAGTAGAATAATTAGTTAAAATGATAATAACTATGCCACACCTTAATATAATGTTTTTAAACCCTCACCCAAATCCATAGGCAAAAATAAGAAAGAGTAGGGCAAGGAAGAAGGCCTGAGAAGACAAACTTGTTGATAGACTATGAAAGGCAAAACCAAGGAAGAGAAGGAGATTAATGTCCTATGATTATCCTTAATCCTTATTTGTTTTTACTCCTAGTTTTTTTTGGTAAAATTTTGGTATAAGTTAGTGGGACTTTAGGGGGAATTTTACTAGAAGTTTCTCTATCTCTGGCCATTATGGAAGATTGGCTTCCCTATTATTATTATTTTATTTTTTTAACTTGATTATATATTTATTAAAATTGGTTACAATATCCATGTAAAACCTTTACAATTTACCTAATAAAATAAAAAAGTGTCCAAAGCAAAAGATAGTCATTGCATTCTAGCATAAAACAATTAATACTAAATACACACAGGTAAGATATACATGTGTTTTGATCCCTCTTAAGAGTATTGGAACATAGGAAACACTCAAACACATAGTGTCATGTTTTTGGGTCTATCTAACCCATTTTTCTAGGTTAAGTGTCAAAAGTGGATCTAGGGTTATAAGGTAAAAGAGAAAAAAATATAAATTTGTGGAATGATTGAGGGTATGAAAATACTTTAAAATTTTTTGATAGGTAGGTGCAGTGATCTATGGTAGCAAATATAAATGAAACCTAAAAATATAGTTTTAAAAAATAATGGACACATCCAATCACCATGCATGTCTAGGTCTTTCTAAAAATGTCATTGGTAGATGAATTAAATAAATAATAGTTAACCACTCTTAGAAAATAGATATGTAAATGAAATTATTTAAACCCACATTTGTATTTTTATTATATATTTTTTTATTTTGTTAATATATCAAAAAATCACATAGAATAGGATTAATTTTAACTATTTTTATTAATTTGTTAGATTTTGTATTTTAATCATATGAGTGGTTGTTAGTGTAGAAATGTAAATTTGGCCACTAATGGCTTCATATCCAACTTTACACCAGTTATTGCCAATCATTTAATACCTATCCCAAGTCTTCATATTAGTCTCAAATTTGGCTTTATAACCTTTCATTAAATCAATTTGGAATATTGAATCAATTAAACAAGGAAAATACACATGTTGAATTAATCAAAATCAAACAAATGACCAAATGCCTAAAAAAGAAATAACTTTCACACCTTAATCAAAATCAATTAGCAATTTAAATCAATTTAAAATCCTAATTGAGTTCACCCATGAGATAATAAATCAATTAAATTGATTAATAAAAAGGAAATTTAAGAGCATCTTATAACATTCTAGAACACACTCATTACCTTTGTGAATTTCCATTTTTGGAAAATATCTAAAAAAATATTTTAAGAATATGCCAAACTCAACAAAAATTAATAAAATCAATCATGGTTAGATTTAATCCATTCCAAGGGATTTTAAAGCCTATAAAATCATGCCTAGAGCTCTTCATTTAGAGAGCTCAATCAAATTAGAGTTATAATGTAGGAATATATTCATGAAGCTAAAAGCCTAGTGTTATAATATTGAAATTGAGCAAATCCATCAATAAAAACAAGAATTAAACAATGTTTCATAGAGGATATTATTTTAGCCATATATCATTAATGCATAAATCTTATGCATAATATGATCAAGCTAAATGAAGAAATCATTTGGAGCTCTCAAGGAAGGTAAAGATTGTTCTTTGCATTTTAGTTGAGTTTTCAATTATTATTTATTCATTAAGCTCCCATTAAGATCTAAGATTAGATATGTTAGTATGTTAGTGTGTTTATTTCATGGTTTTATGTATTAACACTTGATCTAACCTCCTCTCTTTGTAAAATTCGTTGATCATAAATGGCACGCTTGGTGGGACACGATTGTGCACCCCACATCTTTGAACAAAAATAGATATAATGTTTAATCTGTTTAGTATTTTATCTAAATTTCTGATAAAATGTTTTTACCAATTTTATATTAATTATATCAAAATTTGATTAGAATATTATATATATTTTAAAATTTATGGATTTTTTAGTGACTATCACTTTTTATTTATTAATTTTCTGGTAAAAATGGTTAGTATAGAGCTAATAACTTTTTTAAATTTATTATTTTGACCTGAATTTTTATATAGAGGTGCACCCTAGACCTCTAAATAACATTTAAAAAGTTATTAAAAAATGAATGTATATTTTGAAATTTATGGTTAAATTACTAACTGTAGGTTTTTATAATTTTTGTGTTTGGTTTTCTTGTTTTTAGGCTTCTAATTTGTTGTTTGCATATTTCATAGGTTTTTTTTTTTTTTTTTTTTTTTTTTGAGATTTTTTGAGTTTTGTATTCAGATTTTTTATAACCTTTTCCTAACCTAAATTTTTTGATTATTTGGGGTTTTGCTTTTAGTTTGACAAATTTTACCCTTCAAAGTTGCTTGTCTCATTTGATAAATAAGTTTCAAGGCTAAACAAAGTTCTGGCTTTTTCTTTGCAGGACTTATTTGAAGAAAACTATTTAAATATAAATTAGTATTTTCAAAAAAAATTTGGATGTCTAAAATAAACTAACAATCCTTCATTTTCGTGTTTAAATAAACTTTTTAGGGTGTTTTATTGGTTAAGTTTTTGTGGTTTATTTCAAAGTTCACAACTTAAAGCCAAGGGGCTAAAAGAACACCACCACGCATTTCATTTAGTGCTATAAAATTGAATACACTTCAAAGTTTTTTCAAGTTGATTTCATTATTTATTTAGTCTAAACTTGTTGGAGTAAATAGGGAGTTCTGTGTGTATACTCTCCCATCCGTCCCCTTTAGGGAACTTTTGGGATCAAAAGCACCAACTTCTTTTTGGGTGGTTTACAATGATTTCCATTTGAAATTATTAAAGCCAAGGGGATAGTAAAAAATCTAATCAAACACTTTAAATTTGGTGAAATGAAATTAACTTTACTTCAATTGTTTTTAAACTTACTTGTTGATTATGTGTTTTAGAAAAAAGAGGCGTGTGTGTATGCTCTCCCATTCATCCCCTTTATAAAACTTTTGGAATCAAAAGTTCCATCTCATCACACTTCGAACCTAGTCCAAGGCATGGAAAGAATGTAATTTAAATCCTTCCCCAAAAACTTGAAATAGTATTGGGTAATCTTTAGGTGACCATAAAGTATTTCTATTGTGTCATTTATTTCATGCATCTTGGTTTGTGAGGGGGACTTCATTACCTCCCACAAGTTCTTTAGGGAAGATTTGACATGGGATTTCATCTCTTAGAATTGAATTCATCACCCCCACTAGGATCTAAGGTTTGAGTGGTTAAACCATCTTTTATTGTTAGAATTAAGCATCAGAATGTATCTACGCATTAGACATCACACTACATTGAGCAAGTAATAGATGTAGTGGTTGCAAAAAGGAAAAGGCCTCTTTGCACAAAGCCAAGTGCCATGGACAAAAAATTAAAGTTTGATTATTTTTCATCATTTGGCATGAAATTAATTATGTAATTGATCCATCTAGAACATTCAAAAAATAATTAGTTTTAGTCAACCCCACCTTACCACACTATTGATAGGAATTTGGATGATTTACTTGTATTTTTTAATTTTATTTCTTGGTGTTTTGAGACTAAAACTAATGTGTTTATTTATAAACCTTGTCAAAACCTAGTTTGTTTATACATCACTTCTTGATCAAAGAGGCATTATGCTGACCATTTTACACCACATTTATGCCTTGTAATTTTTTCTAAACATGTTTATGTGTGTGTTACTTGTTTGAGATGGGTACCATTATGCTGACCATGTCATTATCAAGTTTTAGATTTTGAACCTTTGAAACATAACATTTATCACATCATTAGAGCATGTGTACGCCATTAAGCTACTTATTTTGATTCAAGACTTATTTGACCTTGTATCAAAAACCATTATTTCAAACCAACAAAACCATGTCATATACACTATTTGGACCTTTTTTATGCACCATCATACTATCCAATCCTATCTAGCCTGTTTAATATAATCATAATTTTTAACCATTGAGTTTTTAATTAACCTTTCTAAAGTTTAAATTCAAACATTGATTGATTTCTATTTAGGCCTCACTTCGTAGAGGCCAATACATAGATCTTTCACTTTTGGTTTGCATAACTTAGGTTAATATATTGCCCAAATTTGAAAATTATTACTTGTTTGTCCATTAAACCTATCATCATCATTGTTTTTGATTTTATTTAAGAAAACACAATCTTTTCCCTAGGTGTCTTTTGCCTTATGCCTTATACCTTATACCAATCGATCATGTTTATTTTTGATTGTGTGTCAGGTTTCTATCAAAATTGTATCAAACTTGTAAGATTAAATCAAATTAAATCATCCTTTGTTTCAAGTCTATATTTTGATGTATCATTTGGTCAAAATTCCTAGTAGCTTTTTCTTAGACTTTAACATGCCAATTTTTATTCATCATTCAACCTTTTATGTGTCTAAAATTTAATGTTAGACTATTTTATGCCATGTTAAAATTAGTATTTGTAGATACAACTCCACCCTTTTGACCAAGCTAGATCAAATTTGAACCCTTTGTCCTTTATACATAGTTTTTAAAAGTTTAAAAAAATCTAAGATTTTTTTCCATAGCTTTCTTCATTGATGTGGATATGTCTAGCTACACTTATGGTGGATACATGTATAATCCAAACTATGATAGAATGACTGAAAAAAATGTCTTTTATTTTTATGGCTTTATTCAAGACCACTTTGATAATAATATGGTTTGTGAGATGGAATGTTATCCACTTTGCAAAAATCAAATTAAGTACCAAAGTCAAGACCTCAACTAGGATGATATGGTTGGTGAGGTGGAATTGGGTATAAACCTCTACAATGATTATGTTGTTTTGGAGATGTATCCACACCCTCCTTACAATAATCATTATAGGTAATAAAGGCAAGGACTGGCTTATAATCCAACTCAAGACCATGACTAGGATGATATGGTTTATGAGGAGGACTTCGATGCTTTGGCTTATGCAAGATATCAAGCTCCATGATAACCTACCATTTATATTCTAGGAACTCATCCTTTGTCTTTTGCAAGAAATCAAGAACCATAGTACATACCCATTATCCAACTACCACCCATTCCTCATCTAGTGATTGTCATTCCCTACTTTAGAAAACCCCAACTAATTCAACCAAAATATCAACTAGTCCAAGTACAATCTTGACCAATCATTCAACCTAAACCTCCTCCAATCATTTAACCTCATCTCACCATTCAACCTAAACCCCAACCAATCCAACCAAAACCTCAACCAATCCCATCAAAACCTCAACCAATATAATCATTTGAGGACCAAGCTATGATCAAAATTGGCATTTTACAACTCATTAGAAACCAATGCCAATAGAACCAACTGATCCAAGATGTTTTTGTTGAACCAACCATTTGTGACAAGTCACCCTATGATGAATCACCTTTCAATCCTATACCTATTATCAAGGAGTCTCATTATGATGAGCCATTATTTCTTGAGTCACTTCTTAATGATTATAATCACCTTTGGGGAAATCATTACCTTGACTGTATGCCTATCTTTAAAGATCTTTCTTTTAATAAGCTAGTCTTGTAGGAGTTGTCTTTTGACCTTTTTCCTATCATTAAAGAGTCTCACTTTGAAAAAATAGTCTTTATGAAGCCCATCATGCCATCATGGGCTATTAATTATCCACTACCAAACATTCAACAAGACATCATTGTAACAAAGTACCCATCAGATGAAGAATCAAAGTTAGAATGAAGTTCTATTCTTGGATTGATATTAGATTTAACTTCAAAATTGACATTAGTATCAACATCAAATTCAAATTCTCTTGAGTTAGAATTAGATTTAGAAGCAGAATATATTTGTAAGTGTTACAATATTGGTTAAACATCCCTTGAAAACCAATTTGAATAAATTTTTGATCCTTCAATGGTTTTTGAGGATGAGAACTTTATTATTGACATAAATTCTCCTAGTATATTCTATAAAGATTGTGAAACCTCTTCTCATTCAATTACCATTACACATACCATTACCACCAACCATCATAACCATATCATTGACATTCCACCTTCCACAAGTATTGATTAGGATTGATATAATCATACCTTGTTTAACTACATCCATGGTGACATATCAGATGAAGAAAAGTAAATAGGTGAAGACCATAATCATATATCAGAAAAACACTCTCTTAGTGAAACCTTTTTAGAGGTGTTAAGGGACAATAAAAGTCATAACTCATCATCTTATAGTGAAAATTTTTTGGAGGTTCTAAGAGATAATCAAAGTCAAAAGTCAATATTACTTAGTGAAACCTTCTTAGAGGTGATAGATGAAAATCAAGACAAATTCATTGGTAGAAACCTTTTTGAGGTGCCAATAGCTAAACATAAAATTTATTACTACTTGATAAAGATATTATTAAAGATCAAATAAAAATATGTTCCACTCTATAGCCTAATCAAATGGTAGCTACTTTTAGGCCCAAATAACAAAAGAATCTAGTGGTCCTATTAAGAGAAGAAGTCTTTGGCCCTACCACATCCAAGGTTATGTTGAATCTAGAGTTAACAACATTGTGTATCGTTGAACATATTGATCTTCATTTGTTTCACATCTATTATTCATTACATTATCATCCAAAATTCCATTTCGAAATCAAACCTATCAACCAATATTTATCCATATTTACCATCTATGGTCACACTTTCTTTTGTAGAGGCTATGAGGATATCTTGTCTTATCACTTCAAGGAATTAGAATCAATAACCAATGAATATCACAACATCTTTGCATACAAATATATAACAAGTCCTTCATAGATAATTTATTTAGATGAGGTGTGGGCTAGAAATTTACATGATTGACTATTCTAATTGTATCATTTGTTGATCGAGATGTGCATCTCCATTTCAGTAGGAATAATCGAATCATTTATCATACCTAGACCACTTCTAAACTAAATATGACAAGTTGGTTCCATACAAGGAAATGGTTGACACTCTCAAGCACCAAATCATCGACATTTAATTTGAGCATATACCAAGAATAAGTAATATAATAGTAGATACCATGGTTACCATTAGATCATTGATTCATCATGTAAACACAACTAGTGAGTATCAGTTTCTTATAGAAAATCTAATAATACCAGCTCATGAACCTTTAACTATTGTAATGATATGTTATATTATTGGTCCCATCTCTAATTGGTACTCAAAATTATATGCCTATTTACATGAGGAAATCCTCCCACTAGAATTATACTAGAAATAAACCAAAGCTTTCATCCACAATGCCCAATGTTACACCCTACTCAGACCCACCCTATACCACCATAGTTTTGATGGAACTTTGATTCCTTGTTTACCTTTACAAAAATCTATACTAGAATTGTGGGAAGTTCATAGTGTATATGGAGTCCATACCATCGAGGTAGTCCTATCCAAAAATCTCTTACATATTAGTTACTATTGGCGAATAATAGATGTAGATATCACTACATATGTCAATAAATATGACAAGTGTCAATGACATGCTAATTTGATTCATGTACCCACCAAGACCTTAAAACAAATGCTAACACCATGTCTATTTGCTCCATGTGGCCTTGAACTCACTAGGAAGATAAAATCCACCTCATCAGATGACCATAAACACATTTTCACCACCATTGAATATTTCACTAAGTTGGTTGAAGGTATACCCCTCACTTATGTGACTAGAAAAAAAATTTCCAAATTCATCTTTAACCATCTCATCTACTTATATGGTATCCCTTCCAACATTATATCTAATAATGGATGATTATTTAAGAACAAAGATGTCAAAAAGTTATGTGTCTAATACAAGATCACATAACACTTTTCAATGGTGCATTACCCTCAATGTAATGGCTTGGCCAAAGCATCAAACAAAACCATTGTTAACATTCTCAAAAATATTATCAATGATTCCCATCATGATTGGTAACTTTAGATATTATATTCCCTTTTGGCATACTATACCAATCATCACATACCAAGAAGAGCTAGTCCATACTCACTTGTTTATGGCATTGAAGCCATACTTCCTATTGAGGTTGAGTTGCCTTCATTATGCATATCTTTCAAGTAGGTTCATAATGATAATGAATATCAAGTATCTCACTTGAAATATCTAAATTTACTTGATGAAAAGTGTATGGATGTTATGAAAAATATGTAGGCCTATTAGAATTGACTTTAAGGTCAATACAATCAAAGTGTAAAACATAAAACATTTGAACTTGGTGATCTTATCCTAAATGAGAACTAAAAGAATACCAAAGATAAAAATAAACATAAAGGAAATTTCAAACCCAACAGGTGGGTCTTTTGATCATCACTATAGACTATGGTGCTAAAACATATAGGCTCACCACAGTAGATGGAAACAAACTTGATGAGTTGATGAACACTATTCACCTTAAATAGTATTATGCTTGTGTAACTTGATGTATCAGCTATAAGGACCATTTAAATTTATACCATATTATCAATATTATTATTTATACCATTAGCAAACTATTTTTTCTAAAATCTTATCATTTTAACATTCTAACTAGACCATCCAACTATTCCATTACTACTTGACCAAACATGTTTTGAATCATATCAACCTAGCTCATTAGACCTTGGTTCATCAATTGGTTTCATGTTTTTAGCATACAGAATCAAACTAATTTTAATAGTTTTTCAAACATTTTATAGAAAGGTAGTATTTTGGAGTAGTATAATAGAAGATCTAGTAGTTACATCCTTTTTTGTATTCCCTTCTTATCAAGTTTGTTTATGTGAGCTTGATTATATCACTTGTTGGGGAGAATCAATGTTCACTAGTTTTGATACTAATTATATCTCATATTGGGGCAAATTGGTATAATTGATCTATCAATTATATCTTATTTATAACCATCTATGGGAAAACTAGGAGCAACATTTATTTATTGTGTCTTGACATATCACCTAGCCATTCCTATGTCATACTATGCCATCATACCAACTGCGCCTATTTCATTTGAATTGGCTACTACATTAGTCATATTCCTCTATTGTGAGGTAAACTAATATGAACTAAAACCATTTTGGGAATATGTGGGTCATGTTTGATTCACATTGAGGTTAGCTTAGTCCCCCTTTAGCCATACTCTCACCATTTTGCAAGAAACTTTGGGCATGCTCTCACTATTTTGTGAGCATCATTTCTAGTTATAATGCTCTCAATATTTTTTGAGCTTGGACCTTTTTATTGTCTTGTCATTCTCTATTGAGTTGAGATTCTTTTAAAATTCTAATAACATTTGAAAATCATGTAGAAAAACTAGAAATATTAACCACTTCCTTGCCTTAAATATTTTGGGAACCCTCACTAAGTCACAAATAAACCACTTGTTCCTTAATTTCCTCATCCTTTTTGGCCTTTTGTCCTACACTATCCCCATTTTGTGAGTTCATCCTTATTTTTATATCACATCCATCATGTCTTCTATCAATCATCATTTTCTTCGCATTTCATAGAAGAACTACATTTAGATTGAAGTTTCATTGGATTATCATATCCATAAAACTATGTAGGTAGCATCCACTTGCCTAGTGCATATGGAGATAGCTCACCAACACCCTTCCATCTCTTCTATTCCCCCATATTGGTTGTTTGTTTAGTTTTCACCTAGTTTCTAGTGTAAATATTCATTATGTTGTTTATACTAACATAGGGACTAACAATTATTTATTTTTTTGTTTATCTTGCTTGTTTCTTTGTTTATCTATTTTGTTTATTTGTTTGTGTACTTTTTTGTTTACTTTTAGCATTGTGGCCTTAATTCAATCTATGTGTGTTCATTGGGTGATTCCTTTCACATTATCCTTCAATATATCCATATTCAAACATCTACATTGTCATCATGGTTTTTATCATTGGTACAATGTTTTTTTATTGATTATTGGATATCAGGAATCAGTCCTTATGCATATTTTGACCAAGCCCCCATAGTGTTATATCAAGAGGCCTACCATCAAATGTTATAGTAAAAATTAGCTTTGAGATGTCTACAACATCAATGTAGCATCACTATATCCTCAACACTGATATCAACAATAATCTTATTCTAATACCCAATCATATCCCAAAGAGATTAATTAAGTAATGAAAGAATTTCAACCTTTGTTAGTTCGTATGAGCATCTCCCTAGTAGCAGGTTATCCTAATTAATATTTATCCTCTATATCAACTTATTAATCATCAAACATTAATCATGTTTTTCATTATCAAGGTATATTGCATCATCACTATACACCATCCCACATGCATTCTCAATTATTATATCCAATACTAGGGTAAATCATTATGTTATCACCAATTTTCCTTTAATTTTTGCCTATCCTAACTAGGGCAGCTTCATCTTCTCAATTATTATATCACCTATTGGGGAAAATCATTGTGTAATCATACTATGTTGCCACTATTAGGGTACAATGCTTATAACCACCTTTAGGTAAACTATTGTACACCATCCCACTTGCATTTCTTAGTGATTTTTCCCAACTTTGGGTAAATAATTACATTTTCACCCCATCATATTCATTTTTTAAGTCCTCTCATTTCACTTCTTTCTTTGTAGGGACTATTTTTTTACCCACTTATCGAATACGGGCAAACTATAGACATGTAAATTTGGCCACCAATGGATTCATATCTAAATTTAGACCAATTATTTCCAATCATTGAATACCTAGCCCAAGAATTTATATTATTCTTAATTTGGCTTTATAACCTTGCATAAAATCAATTTGTCCTATTAAATCAATTAAACAAGGAAAATACACACATTGAATTAATCAAAATCAAACAGATTACCAAATACCTAAAAGGAAATAATTAACTTCCACACCTAATCAAAATCAATTAGCAAGTTAAATCAATTTCAAATCCTAATTGAGTTCACCCATGAGCTAATAAATCAATTAAATAAATTACTAAAAGAGAAATTCAAGAGCATCTTAGAACATTCTAGAACACACTCATTACCTTTGTGAGTTGTCACTTTTGGAAAATATCTAAAAAAATATTCTAGGAATATGCCAAACTCAACAAAAGTTAATAAACTCAACCATGATTAGATTTAATCCATTCCAAGGTTTTTGAAAGCCTATAAAATCAAGCCTAGAGCTCTTCATCTAGAGAGCTCAATCAATGTAGAGTTATAATACATGAATAGATTCTTGAAGTTAAAAGGCTGGTGTTATAATTTTGATATCAAAATTTTCTATAAATTAAATGCCTCGAGTATCATAGATAGGATCAAAACTAAACTTATTAAATTAGATTCATGAAGTTAAAAGCCTAGAGTATCAATGATGGGATAGAACTAAAAATATTTCTCTAATGTCTTTACTATTGATTTTGATTTCCTATTTTAATGAATTTATAAATACACTATGATTTGCCTTGACTAATTCCCCAATAATATCCTATTTCTTGCTAAAGTTGTAGGGTATTATTTATTATTTTTTATTTTCTTCTTGAGAAAGTTGCCTAGAATTGTAATAACATGATATCTAAAACTCTAAGTAGAATATATACATATTTTTTTAAATAAGTCCTAAAAATTCATCATGTTTTAAAAGTATTTTCATACATCTATAGTTTTAAAAAAAATTGGATAAGTTTTCATTATTATAGCTTTAAAATCCCCTAAAATCAAATTAATTCAATATCTTGAAAATAAATCTAAGCCAAAAGCCAAAAATATGCCACATTATTTGAAATTGTCTATAAAAATACTCTAGAAAGCAATTTTATTCCATAACTTGTATTTTTGATATTTAATTGGTTTAATATTTTAAAAAGGCATAACACAAGAAAATCAAGGAATTTTATAATCTATAAAATAATGCATCTTGTATAATCATAGTGTTTGGTATTAATGATGCCTATAGTTTATGATTATAAGTAAATTAATTATTCTTTAAAATACTAAATCTATCACCTAACATAGTTATAAAAAATATGTTTGTGACATCATCTTGATTTATCTTTTTAGGGTTATGGAGTTTAAGCTCTAGGTTGCTAAAGGGACTAAATATCGTAAATAAAGGTATAAATATGCAATAAATACAACCACTAATTTGTAATAGAATTGACCTAGTTTAATTTTTTTAAAAATAGAAATAAATGATGTAAATAATTACTTAGCTATAAATTAACTATGATGGGAGATATGAAAGCTATAAACTATGACACAAGATGATTAGAGTATCATAGATAGGATCTAAGTGTCAAAACCCTTCCTAGACAATAACGCCCTAAATGTAGTGTCAATGGTGTTAGTATCCTCATTTTAGCACTAATATCCTCTATGTATAATTATTTTGAGCTTTTAAGTGTACTTGTGTTTGAGTCTACCAAGATTTTTCATATGTGCATGAGTTTTGATTACCTATTCATGACCTATTTTGACTGATTTTATAATTAAACCCTAGAATTCCATGTTATTAGGGTATCCAATTTGGCACAAGTAGAAAAGTGTGATGTAAGTGGGCTAGGATGGACATATTCAACACCCTACTATGATGAGAGTCTCCTGCATACCAATAATTTGAGGAGGGATCAAGCTTGATGTAGTTCTCCCCACCTCAGTGTTATTACAAATATAATTGAATGATAATATGAATGTCAATTTGAATTATTTTGAGCAGATATTGAGACCAAAAATTGTTGGCAATATGATTGCCATTAATGTCAAAAGGGAGATTATTAGGATTATGAATGTCATTTATGTTCATAGATGATTATGGTAATTTGAGGATGTGTAATGTGATAATATCAAAGGTCAAAGATGAATGGAGTGTTTGTGTGCATGAGTGGAATTCATTTAGTTCTTCATTTTGTTCATCTAGACATTTTGGGTCTAGCAATAGAAAATCTGAATAAGTAGTTTATTGATGTCACCATTTCCATATGTGGATGAGTTTAGGAGAATTGGTCATATGGTTATGATCAAATTAGTACCTAGTTTTTATATTCCAAATTTGAAGTCATATGATGAGCCACAATCAAAGATATAAATATGCAAAGTTGTCTACTCAAACATAGTTGACAATGTTTTCATACTTAGCCAAATTTGCAAATGGGTTCAAGTAGAGCCAAGTAATTATGTTGATGAGGTCAAAATTCACACACATGGAGGTTTTAGGATAAAATGATCATATGGGTTTTTCCATTTTTGTGCCTAGTTTCTATGTGCTAAATCTCAAGTTTCGTGATGTAGTGTGACAAAAAGATATGCATGTGCAAAGTTGGGCTCCCAAGCATTTTGATAGTGTTTTCCCATAATCAAATTTTCATATGTCAATAAAATATAAGAAGACATTTTGATGATGTCATATGTTTCATGTATGAAATTTTCAAGATAAAATTAATGTATGGATGGAATCCCCTATGTGAGAGGATTTTATGTGCCAAATTTTAAGTCATGCAACTAAGTGAAACAATAGTTATGAAAGAACATAGTTGGCCTTCTAAGAAGTTATATGCATAGTTATCTCTGTGGTAGAATAATCTGAGTGATCATATTAATGGAATTATATCTTACATGCATGAAGTATTTAGGAAGAAATGAGCATATGGGTTTGTTTAGTATTATGATTAATTTATATGGTCGAAATTTTAGAATAGGTGGTTAAAGAAAGCAAAATATATGAAGGTGAAAAGTTGACCTTTCAGACAAATTGTAATGGTTCCCATAATTAATCAAAATTTCACAAGGTAATGTTCAATCAACCCTTGAAGATATCAATGGAGTGCATTTGCTTCAACATTTCAAGATGTAGTGAGATGAGGATAAGTGGTCAAAGTTTAATATAAATCCAAGATAAAGTTAGAGATTGTCAAAAGATTGAACAATGAGTGAATGAGCATGAAATGATGATATAATAGAGTGAGTGTACTCAATGTAGTCAAGTGATCAATATTTAATGATATAGAGGTAAGTTAAAGACTGAGCTATTTTAATGAGATCAACAAAGTGTATTCATTCCAAAGACTTAGGAAGTAGTGAGTTGAGATTAGGATCATGATGTTTAACAACTAATAGAGGTAAAGTTTGTGAAACATTGAAGATATAATGACATGTAAGAGCTTAGATCAAAATATTCAATGGATGCATTTTAAAGTTGGAACATTAAAGCTTAGAATCATACAAAGATCCAATGGAGTGCACGAGCCTGTTAGAACATGATCCAATGGATGTGTTTTAAATTTGAGAAATTTGAATAAAGACCATTAAATCAGCTACAAAACTTAAGATCAATGGTCGATATTTAAGGATATGTTCATCCCAATGGTCAATTAGAGGGACTTGTAGTTAAACCATAAAATACAACATAGATAATGAAATTGATTATTGTAATTGATCAAATTTGTGTAATATGGCATGTGCATCAATACCAAAGCCAAGTATATGCTAAAAATAGTAATTAAACCAAAAATCATGGTGGTGAAACATGAGTTCAATACGTGGAAATTTTGTTGTTAAAGATAGGAACTAAATTCCAATAGAACTGAGCATGATGTGTTAGTAAATAAGTGTGAACACAGAGAAGATACAAAACCCTAGATCAAATGCATATATATATATATGAATTTGATCTAGGGTTTTGTATCTTCTCTATGTTCACACTTATTTACTAACACATCATGCTCAATTCTATTGGAATATCATCTAGGATATAGTGGATGTTATTGGTGTAATAAAATTATCTCAAATAGAGAAATATAGAGACACGAAGTGAGAGGGGTAGAGAAGAGAAGAGAAGAGAAAAGAGAGATGTGCATAGTATGGGTAGTTATAGACCATACCTTTAATAGAGAAATGAAATTGATTCATTTATGAATCAACATTGTAATCTAGAGTTATATCTCCATAACATACATTTGATTAGTAGGTGTAATTAGATAAGTTGACTTGGTGCTCAGTTAGGGAGTTGGTGCTTCCTTGGATTAGGGATTAGTATCTCCTTAGAGTTGTCACCCTTAAACATTGTAACTAGTGAGGTTCCTTATTTTGAGTCTTGATTAGAATAGAAGATTATAGCCTCTATTCTCATGGTGGTTTTTTCCTTATTGGGGTTCTCATCATATATCTAGTGTTGTGTTTATTTATGTGTATGTGATATATACATATATATTTAATTTGCATTAAATTTTTAAAAAATAATTAAATTAGTCAATCTACTAATTCACTCCCCTTTCTTAATAGATAGTTGTGTTCCAATAATTAGTATTAGAGCCCTGGTTCCTTATAATAAGCTTAATCATATTAGGTAGATCTTGGATGGTGAACACAAGTGGCTAGTCAAGAAGGATCATCCTCAAATAAATAACCTCTCTTTTATGGATCAAAATATGAATTTTAGAGCATTAGAATGGAAGCATATTTATCTTCATTAAGGTTTGATGTCTAGATGTCTATTGTAAATAGATATACATACCCTGCTACAAATCATATTGATTAGGCTTCAAATAAGGCATATGAGAGCAATGCTAAAGCAAAGAATTATATCCTTTGTGGATTGTCTAATTTAGAGTTTATCAAAGT
The DNA here is from genome assembly GCA_037957365.1 of Torreya grandis. Classification (NCBI taxonomy): domain Eukaryota; kingdom Viridiplantae; phylum Streptophyta; class Pinopsida; order Cupressales; family Taxaceae; genus Torreya; species Torreya grandis. The sequence continues at coordinate 3,550,320 of JARHVA010000941.1, forward strand.
TATTTATTATCAAAATATATAAGATATCTAAAACAAAATAAAGATAATATATGAAGGCGATAACAAAGTAAATCAAGCCAAGCTACAAAAACTCAAAGACAAGTTTGAAGGCCTTAAAATGAATGAAGAAGATAAAATTACATACTTCCTCCTAATAATATATGAAATAGTCAATGTAATCAAAGGCCTTGGAGAAGAAATTAAAGATCCAATCATTATCAAAAATGTCCTGAGATCTCTACCATCTAGGTATGATTCTAAAATCTATGTAATAGAAGAATCAAGATATCTAGATAAACTTAATGTTCATGAGTTGCATGGAATATTCATAGCCTATGAGATGAGAATGGGAGAAACAGATACCTTGAAAAGAGAAGTTGCATTCAAAGCATCTAAACTAGTAAAGGTAGAAGCACCTACATCTGGATCTAAGGAGATTAATGAAGAAGAAGCCAACTTTATCAGAAGATTAAGAAGAGGGTATAAAAAGTACAAAGGTAAGTTACCCTTAAAATGCTTTAAATATGGTAAAGTAGGACATTTTGATACTAAATTTACTTATAACATAAAGGATAACTCTGAGCAAGAAGATGATAGTAGAAAGATGAAACCCCACTATTCTAAAAAGAATAACTTATTCAAAAATAAGAAAGGTTTGTACACAAAATAAGACAATGATTCATTAGATGATAGTGATATTTTTGATGGTGACCATAAATATGATTTTGTGGCTAAGGAAAAGGAAGTCATATTCATGACAATAGGATCAACTTCTATGGATCAAGAAGAAGTTGAAGGCTTAGATGAAGAATTAGAAGGAAAAGTGGATCTAGAGTTTGAAATAATCTATTCTCTAGAATAAATTGACAAAATAAGAAAAGAGAACTCAAAATAGAATAAGCTTGGATAAAAAGAGATTGAAAAAATATCTAATATTCTTGAAAACTCTAATCAGATGGTGTTTATCCTAAAGAGACAAGTTGAAGAGGCTAAAAGAATAGAAGATGTAGTCAAACTTGAACTAAAATCTAAATCTAATGAGTGCATGAAGCTATAAGTAGAGTTAGTGTCCTTGAAAAAGTAACTTTAGAAAGATAAATATCAAATAGACAAAGGTTTGAAGATGAAATGAGGATCAGACATTCTTGATGATTTGATCAACTCTCAAAATGCTCCAAAGGAGAGATCTAGTCTTGGTTATGAAAAAGGAAAAAGCTCCATAACTAGTACATCTACTAACCTATATGAAAACTTAAAAGCAAAAGGATAAATAGGATAAAATAAAGATAAATATTTTAAGGACACAAAGACAAACATAAGCACTACTGATGTGAAGAAAGACAAATTAGAAAATAAGCCTGAAGAAAAGAATTAGACAAAGGTAGTTGATTATTAAGGTCAACATACCCTAATTTATGAATAATAGGGACCCTTGTGGATACTTTGAACCTTAACATTGAAATCTTTATATTTTTCACATTTTTAGAATTTGAATATCATCCATACATGATAAAATTATGTTATTTGTTCATGACTTGGATTTAACCTTGCCTAATGTTATTAATAATTAGCCTTCATGTCTTATGTTGAAGGTTTCATGGAGATATTATTAATGGATCATGTTTAGATGTTCACATTTTTATCCTCAATCAATATTTTAATAACCTTTGGTCTATGATAACTCATAGTTAGATTTATGTTCTAAAACCTTCCTTAAAAAAACCCTAACTTAGACCCTTGGTTCAAATTCAAATTTGGTGGGAGTAATTTTGGTAGGAATATTTTTAACTAACTTTAGAATAAAGCCTAATATTTATATTAAGGTTTGGTCATGTTTCTTGGCATGACTAAACCTTGCCTAATAAATTATGCTTGGTCCTTTAATATTTCCCCTCTTCTTGCCCTCTTTATTTGAACAAGGTCTAATGTTTATGTTTGCAGGGTCCTCTATGTTCCTAAATTAGTCTCATCTTTACAACATGTGGTCCCTTTTGTTACATACTTAGCCTAGAGTATTATTCCTAAGTCCCCATTAATGTTAATTAACATGAATGAGACCTTAGTATTAAAACTTTAACCTAAATTCCTATATCAACTTGAACCCTAACTTAAGCATCTTGCCTCTTTGTAGGATCAATGGCTCTTCCTTCATTATAAAAGATAATAAAATGAATAAAAGGAGAGTTGAATAATCCAAAGCCTTGATCTATCTATCCAATTACATGCATTCACTCAGATGATGATCAATGGTCCACATTTAAGTGGGATGAAAGATCGAATGATGCATAATCATCCTTAAGATTAAATGGGTCCCCTTTTGTTATATAGACTTAGCCTAAATTTTACCCTAGGGTCTCATTTTAATTATTAACATAATGAAACCTTAAGATAAGACTTATGCTATAACTTTAAGAATTCAAAATGAGCTAATCATGTGCAAGTATATGGATCATGATTAATGGTCTATGACTACTCACACAAATAGATCTGATGGAGTGAATCAGGTGTTGAAATGTCAAAGGCCTAAAAAATCCCCATGAGTATGATAAGTGCACTATCTTAGGAACATAAATCTCTAGTTATGCTCTATGTACCCTTTTTAGGGTCAAATAGAGTCAAAATCTGAGAAGTCCCATAAAGTCACCACATGGCACTCTTGCATTCTAGCTTAATGTTAAAAGGGACCCATGCATTAAAAATTAGACTTAACCTAAGTTTTTACCTTAAGTATTATTATATTATTTAAATATAATAAACCTTAGGCTAAAACCTTTTGTTATAACTATAATATTTTAGGGGACCCATTTTATTATGCTTTGAAGACTCAGGGCTTTAACTTAGTCTAGTTTTCATATGCATTGATACATGAGTTAACTCAATCCTTTTCATGATTGAAGGGACCCATGGCATACATGTTCTTAAATCCTAATCAATGATATACATTTAGATAGGACCAAATGATCAAATATATCATGTTAAATCCAAGATTTATGGACCTAATGATCTTCATGAACTTAAATTTGATACTCTCATGAATGTCATTCAATGCTTGTGAGGCCATTATTGACATTTATGAGGCCATCAAATTTAAGATCACTAATCATCTTACTTAAACATAAGAATATGCTTTAAAATGTTTCTAAAATCTTATTAATTATGTTACAATCTAATGGGACCCCCCTTTTGGAAAATATAAAATCATTTAAGGTCTTTGCACTTTAATGATAAAATGATCTTATGGTTTAATATTAGTAAGCATAAACTTAACCGAAGTCTCTATCATAAGGTTATAATTGAGTTTATTTAAATACAATAAACCTTATGCTAAAGACTTATATTATGTCCTTTTTCCATAAAACTTAGCTTAGAAGTCTTAACCTAAAGCTTTATCATGTTTTCAAACATGATAAAACCCTAGGTCAAAACCTTGCATTAGATCCTTATATTAATCGGGCCCCCTTTTTACCTAATATAAAACATAGCTTAAATTTTTTAACTTAAATTATATGTCATGTTTATTAACATGAAATAAAATTGAGCCTAAAATATTTACCCTAAGTCCCTTTTATAACCCAAAGCTAACTAAAATTCTAGTACATTGTAGGATCAAAAGCTTATGGTTAATTAGAGAAAGTCAATTAGATGGAGCATAATTGATAGATACTATTAAATGAGACCCTTGAAGGCCCATAGGATTGAAATGTAGTGAGCATGTGTTCACTAATGGAATGCAGAGTCTAGAAGGCATGCAAAGGTGCTAAGTATCACAACTATGGAGCCCTATACAAAGACAACCAATAATTTAGAAGCCCCAGGATTACAATCAAGGATCCACATTGATCCATGAGAAAATATTAGATGTTAGGAATAAAAATAAGGATCCTAAAGTACAATATAATTTCCTTTAAATCATTTATAAAAAATATTGCAAAAGCTACAAGATGGATGCCACATAGGCACCACATAATCACAAAATGAAAAAATCAAAGATTTACTACCAATGAAAAGGAAAAGGTATAAATAAAAAGTTCTAAATCAAATATAATGCAAAAATTAGCCTAAGTATGAGTTACCATTTCCATTAAAGTTGTAAAGAAGCCCTATCCTCCATAGAAATACCTAATTTAGACTTTAATCAATCACAGTTGAGTTAGAAATAGTTCAAGTATTATCTAAGTGCGAAAAACCTAACCCATAGGCTACTTATAAAACATTACAAGTAATTTTTAAGCTTCATAGTCTTGATAACTTAAAGGAAACAACAAATATATGACACAAAATCATATTTAGCTTCAAATAATGAGGGAAGAATCTTTAAGGATGCTAAATTTGATATTGTAGAATTAAACATGGGAAATAGAAATTTGTCTAAAAATTTATAGACTATTAAAGAAATTCAAGCCATCAAAATGGAAGAGTAGAAGAATTCCTCAATACTCTAGAGATACAATGACCTAGTGTCCATCTAGATGACTAGTCTCCACTATGCTACTGCAAAACTTGAAGTATTGCACTGTATTGATGTTATTGTTCCCATTCTCATAGATTAAAAAATTGATCATGATTGGATAGTTCATGAATCTACTTTCAAAAGAGTAGCATATATTTACCCCTTATAATTTTAAAGCTAATACAATCTATGCAATCCCATGGTAGACTTGCCTAAAATTAGATCATGGACTAGTAAAAATGACTTGAATGCCATCCTTGCCCCATAGTTTCTTACTAGAACCTAGGTGATCCAAGACCCCAATAGAAAGATCCCAATTATAAAATTTAGGGAAGGAATCAAAGTAATCATTACCTTAATAAATATAATATCTAGGGCCCCTTCCACCACATATGTTAATAAAAGCTAGGTACCTTATGTACACTTCATGGTATAAAAAGGACTCACTCCCGCAATAGGTGAGATGATTAACATTTGTTTGAAACAATAATTTTCAACCATGAAGAAGAAAACTAGTAGCCACTTCTTCCTAATGTCCTATCTTGTAAATTCCCACTTGGCCATAGCCAAAATCCCTAACATAAATAATTGGTCACCTAATGGGAAACACACTATTTCCCATCACTATTCAAAGTTGCACATATTCAAATATAGACACAATGTATAATTCATTTGTGATTGTTTATATACATCCTTGGTATAAGTTATAATAAGGATCTACATGTCCAGGGTTAGCCCTCTAGTCAATAAATATTTAGAGTTTATTGGAGATATATAGTTATGTCTGGATTACATAATGATTAGAATAGAAGGGACCTTAGTTCAACCCCTCAAACTATCGATCCATATGCCAACCAATTTGGAATAAAAATAGGTTGAATATTATATTTTCCATGGCATAAATGATGTGTGAAATTAGAAAAGGAAAGGACTCCTTCACCCCTTTCCTTTGACCATTAGCATGACTATGTTATAGAATTGGGAGCATGTAGATGTCATCTCCAAACATAGAGACTCCTTCAACTTCAGCTAGATGATTTGAGGTAGTGGGACCCTTATGATAGGGTCACCAAACAATTGAAATCAAAAATAATGAAATACCCTTATGAACATAGGCTTTGTCTTCATGACATGATGTATATAATGGCCACCAATTCCATAGAGGTGTTGGCTAGGTTGTAGAAACATAATATTAGGCTTGAGGCTAGGCTGGCTAGAGATGAGAAACCTAGTGAGATATGGTATATGGGGCCCTTGAAATACCATTTATTTCCTGGACCTTCTTCTTGGCCCCCTCTATACTAACCACTATAATAACCTCAAACACAAGTTTCCCAAGGACTTGAGAAGGATAAATGGGAAGAAATGCCTAGTGAGGGGGCATATTCTTCTACCCAACCTAAAAGGTCTAGTGACATGATTGCATTAGGTCCTTAGGAGATAGTAGAAGAAGCACTCAAAGTGATTACTAAGGTATACATATTAGATAAATAACAAGAATTAATTAAGGAGCCTTAAGCCTAACCTGAGGAAGTAGAATAACAAAAGGGGAAGGAGATAGCTCTAGAACTAGTTCTAATTGCACACATATAAAAGAGGAATGATAAGTTGTCATTGGTTCTAATTAGAAATAAGAGGAAAAATTTAACCTTCACTCATCCTTTTAGTGAATTTAACTTATTCAGTGATGATAATCCCATTCATGGGCTAATCATCCTTGAATGGTTCATTTATGGGAAGATGTAAAAGATCCCAAACCTACAACATTCATGGGCCATGACCAGTGTAATTAACCTCACTATTCATGATGAACTAAAGCCATAGATAATGTCCCTAATGGAAGAAGAGGAGGAAATAAAGATGACCACCCTTGGGGGGTCAAGTGGAACTTAGGTAGACACTCCTAGAGCCTCAAGAAACACAGAAATAAAGATACTTAAACCTCCAAAAATCATAGAGTCATTAGTTAGTGTGCAATTCAATCTAGAGAGAGTATGCTTGGAGAGGGTAATAACAAAGAAGACCATGGTTGGGAATGAGGATTTTAATTTTTAGAGAATTGAACATTTTGTGGGTTTAACTCCAATAAGAGGTTAGGGACCATGTAAACACCTAATCCATGAAGAATACATAGTTGGACTAGTTGATGCCCATTCAACCTAAATAAAATTAGGCATCAAATGCCTATATTAAAAGATAGAGAACTTACAGAAGGAAAAATAAAATATTGAGAAACATGTTTTCTTATTAGTTCCTAAAGAAATGATAAAGATGTTTGAGGCATATTTTTATGATATGTTTAATTACTTAAAGGATATGAAGATAAGGCATAGTCTATTATCCCACTAGATGTAGTAGCCAAGGGTTCAATATCCTAATGGTAGAATTCAAAAGATAAAATTAGGAAATTAATCAACATACTAGTGAAGGACTATATTCTTGGCTTCAAGACATTTAGACTATCTCATTTGAATTCAATTATGGGAATAATTATTGATAAGATCCAAGGTCTGAGTACTTTGTTAAATAACCTAGATATGGTCCTAAGGGATGATAAGGAGCTAAAAAGCAGAATTGAGCAGCTCCTTACAACCATAATTTCCATGCCTACAACACTTAGGTCCCTAGGAATCATTTTAGATGATGAGTATAAGCATAGGGTTACCTTTTTTTTTAAAAAGGTTAGGAAAAAGAGTCAGGGCTAGTCTAAGAGTGACAAAAGAAAATTCATGGGCATGATCTTGACTATAGATGAAAAATAGCTGAGGCAAGAAGTATCAAGGAGGAAATGGCAAGAAATGATCAATATTTTGATGACTTGGAGAACCAAAAGGATGAATGCCTCTTAGAAAAAAATGTCAATCTAAAGCTAGTTGATGAACAACATCAAAAGGCCATGAATATTATTTTAGGAAAAACAAGAGAGTTCTTCAGTGCAGGGCCCACATCTAGCTAACAATATTTTACTTTGTTAAGAAAATTTGTAATATTCAAAAGTAGAATATTCTTTTTGTAAATGAATGCACTAGTTTGTTAGCACATTTTCCTATGGGTCAATCCTGTTTAGAAAAAGGAATGTATTCTAGAACTTTGTAGAAAAAGATAGTTGTCCTTACCTTTGTAGATTTTTAATCTCATGACTAACTGATGTACATCCTTAGCATCAAATAAAAGATAGTATTACCATTTTTTAAGGGATAAATTTTGAGAAAAAAGACTTGGTGTAAACTTTGAGCAATTAATACAAGCAAAGAATTCTAAAAATAATATCCAATATTGTTTGTGTGTTTTTTGTTATATTTGCTTTCTCAACTATCTATTTAGATGTTCAGATCTGAATGGTTTTCATTGATTTGTGATGTGCTTATATAAATGTAGAGTTGTTAACTTATGATTATGCTAGGTTAATTGAAATATCTTAGTTTAATTTCACTTCCCTTGCTTCTCTTGTAGATGTGCTAATGCAATTTTCTTGTGAAGTAATTCTTTAAATTAAATCTAGTTTCTTATTTGTATTGTTTGTTCCTTTCCTTAGATATTATCCTGGTACATGGTGGTATCTGTGTTATAGCATTTTGATGTCATGTATTGGTTCAAATGTGTGTCTTGATGAAATATATACTTTTTCATAATATCTAGACTAAAAATTAGAATAGCCTCATTCTACCTTACCCTTCCTTTTGATTTCTATTTAATCAAATCACTTTAGTTTAAGCTTCACTATAAATATCCATCTAGATTAGGCTTTAGTTTATAATTTGATCATAAATTCATTTTTAATATCATATATATTGCATTTCACTTATATTGGCCATGGTGGCTCCCAAACACCAATTAATGTAAATAGTATGGAATAGTTCATTACTCTACCAATATTTCACCACAGGTAACTAGATTACCCTAATCTTCTACTCATGCTTTGAATTCATAAGTTCTAAAATGAGAAGTGTTATTTAGACACTAAGAGCACCTGTGATACATCTAGAGGAATCAATATGATGAACTCTATTGACATTAGAAGGAGGGCCATCCTTGTGAATTTACAAGATCTTTTCTAATTTTTTTGTGTTTTGATTAAGTATTGGTTTTATGTTTACACATTTTCATATTTTTTTGACTCAAAAGTGCAAAGATCAGTGATCTTCATGGTTTTGATCCATCTTTTTGCTTCCTTTAGATAAATATTAAGAGTTTTTTAGGATATATGTTTAATTTTGGTAAAGGTAGCTTGAGATCTAAAAATTCAAAGTAATTGAGGTTAGAATAGATTATTTTGATTAAATATTGATAGATATCTTACATATCTAATTTTATTTAAGATTATAATTATAAATATTGATCATATTTATGTAATTAGACACATATTTGAGCTAACTTTTTTAAAATTTGATGTCATTTGTTGTTATTTACATCAATCTTTGCAAAATTTTCTTATTGTACAAGTCTAATCCCTATTCTTCATAAAGTTTGATTTGACACATCATATTTTAAATAATATCCAAGGTCCTCAATCTAGAATTGCCATGAATCTAGACAAAGTCACATTTAGAGACAAGAGAACCTCTACTTGAATTATAAGTCCAACTGAGGGCCAACTGAGACAAAGGTAGATGTAGACATTCAAAATCTTTATCGACTTTACCACTCCAAGGTAATCCTACATTTAACCTTCATCAAAGTATGGATTGGTTAGGAATCTCTACCATTAACATGCAAGGTGTGGTTCATGACCTTCCTTACAATAAAGAAAAATATTTTCCAACTTTTAGTCCTAATGGTATTATGACAACAAAAGAACATGTTAAATCCTTCACAACTACATTAAAATTGTTAAATGTCACTCATAAAGATGAAACATGTAGGTTGTTTCCTTTCACATTTAAGGATGTTGCATATGAGTGGTTCCTAAACCTACCTAACAATTGTATTACCACTTGGGATGAATTCAATAACATTTTCATTGAACAGTTTGGAAAAATCATCAGCCCTTGTGTCTTGTACCAATAATTTACCACCCTTAAAAGGGATGCCAATGAACCTATAAGAGATTTTGATGATAGGTTATAAAATATGTATAGCATAACCGTTGACCCTTATAAACCTAATCAAGTGTTAAATTTATAAATCTACAAAGATTTTCTTGACCCAATGACTTCAATATTCATATAGAAGTATTGTAGGTCCTATGAATACACTATATTTAGCCTATGTTGAGGATGTGATCATCGATGACCAAATGAAACATCAAAGGCATATGGCCTACTATGTTCCCAATGTCAATCTACATATTCCCACTTTGAATGTCTTTCCTAATAATAATCAGAATGTGCCTACTCTCAACCAACTCCTGAATCTAAACCAATTACCTCTAAGACATGTTATTCCTAACTAGATTTTAGGGTTTCTAAATCACCCTTATACTAATGGATTTAATTAAAATGATCAAAGTTCCTTAGTACCAGCCATTTTTACCCATAAAAACCAAGTTCATAACTCATAAAATCCAAAAAATGACAATTAGTTCATTCTAAAAATGGTGTAAAACCTGAGCACTAACTTCCTTCAACTACAAAAACAAGTTGGTAATACTAGAGATAATTCTATAAGGAACTTCTCTTTACAAATGTTTAATAGTAACAATAATAAGTTTAGTAATGATATTTTGTATAACAAGAAGAATAATGAACCATCTTTTGAAAAGAATAATATGGATATTAATGTTATTAATATTACTCGACTTGATTATTGTAGAGTCCATTTTAATGATAATCATGGTGAGATTGATTGCATCAAATTCTATAAAAAATTTAAATCATTTCAAGAAGATTTGAACACTTTTGAGGTCGTACGTAACAACGATAATGGTGCAGGTACTTTAGGATCTAATCCTGCTTACTATACCTTAATGGCGGAAATGTTTGATTTCCCCCTCCAAGAAGATAATGAACTTGATGATGATACTAAGAAAGTTTAAGCCTCCCATTAGTTCCTAAAGAAGACATATACTCTAAGGAATAGGGAATAAAGGAAGCCTTTGATCACACTTCTACTCCTCCAGACAACTACTTCACTCTTCCAAACAACTTTGGTACTCCTCTGGATAATACTTTAAATAATAATCGAGAGCATATAGAGGGAAGTAATCTTAGACCCAGTAATGATAATTCCAATTCTTCCAATAAGACTAGTTATAATATTATATAATGCATGAATAAAATTAAAGATAATATTAATTTGCATGAACTAACATAGATAACTAAGCAAATGGATCTATTGTTAGAATCCTTGTCCAAGAAATCTAATAAGATGTCCAAGACTTATAATGCAAATGTAGTTATGTACAAATCAAAAATAGAGTCCCCACCCTTCTTGCTCATAGTCAAAATGTTTGTTAATAATTTATATAATTATTTGTTATATTTTGGTGCCTCTATAAATATTATGCCTAAAGGTGTTTTTAAGGAACTTGGTTTAACTCCGATTAATTTTGATAGGGTTGTCACCTAATTAAATAAGTCTAGGGTTAAAGTGATTGCATAATTATTAAATGTCCACATATAAATAGCTTATAAGCCAAGAGTCCAATAATTTATAGATATTCAAGTGGTAGACATCCCTAATGCATATGGACTACTTTTAAGTATAAAATGGAGAAAGGATCTAAATGGATATATGTCCATAGATTGTTCTCACCTATAGATGCCTTGGAAGAGAGTTCCCAACTAGATCAGAGTTAAAAAGGAGCCCATAATGAAACACATGATCATTAAATATAATGTTGTCAATGAAAGGGTCAACATAATTGATTTTGATTTAGGAGTTTTCACCCTATAATTACCAAAGTATGTGATCCTAAAGCTTTTCATGTTGTTCATAGGTTATGGAAATTTTATTTTGATGGTGCAAGATGGAAATTTAGGTCTAGGGTAGGTATTATTATAGCGAACCCTATTGGTAACAAATATCATGCCTCTTATAGACTCTAGTTTTGATGCACCAATAATCTTACAGAATATGAGGCTTTCATTTTAGGTTTGTAGTTTTCCATCAAGAACAAAGTCATGGAACTACTAGTCTATGATGATTTGGAACTGGTAGTCAATCAGGTGAGAAGTAAGTATTAGTGTAGACTATCATACCTCAAGAGGTACAAATTTAGAATTTTAGACCTTATTAAATATTTTTATGCCTTTAATATTATTTTTATCCATATGGAGTAAAATAAAGATAATAATGAGCTAGCCTCTACTATAGCTAATCTCATGCCTAGCTAAGATTTACCAAACTTCAACATTGAACTAATACCTTATCTGTCTATCCTAAATAATGTAAACCATATATAAGTATTTAGTGAATACCAATAAATCTTGGACTTCATTACTAGTTCAAGAGCATTTGAAGCCCAAATGACAGATGAATTTGATAAAACCACCTTTAAGAGTAAGTTTGATGGCAAAGTCATTACTTTGAATGACAACAAGATCCCCAAGGGGATGATTGCCTTAGAAATATTATTTTATGAATAAAATCTGGTTGAAGCCTCTAATAATCCCAAAGTGAGTGGAAAAGATTACAATTAAGTTGATCTTAGACCTCAAGAACAACCTTAGTTAGTCACCATTGGAAAATATTATACAAGTGCTGAAAATAAATAGGCCAAAGAATTGTTAATAAAATAAAAAGATGTGATAGGTTAGTCATATGATGAGTTGAAGATTTGTGATCCAAGAGTCATCACCCATAATATACCACTCAATGAGAATTGTAAAACTTTGAGGAAAAATTAAAGGCCTATGAATCTTATCTTAGAACCCATGATTTTCAAAAAATCCAAGAGGTTATTAGATGCTAGAATTGTATTTCCCATTAGGCACTCTACTTGGGTTACCTATTTGGTGCTAGTGAGGAAGAAGAATGGTTAAATTAGACAATGTATTGATTTTAAAAATTTTAATAGATCATCTAAAAAGGATAATTATCCTCTTTCCTTTCTTGACAAAGTAATACAATTTTTTTTTGTTTCAACTATGATGTCTTTTCTTGATGGTTTTTTAGAGTACAATCAGGTGCTACTAGACAAAGAAGATAGAATGAAGACATCATTCACAACTAAGTGGGGCACCTTTTCCTATAAAATAATGACTTTTGGAATGATAAACATAGGAGCCAATTTTTAAAGGGCCATGGACCATGCCTTCCAAGGCTTGATTGGTAAGTGCATTATAGTTTACCATTGGAAAATATTATACAAGTACTAAAAATAAATGGGCCAAAGAATTGTTAATAAAATAAAAAGATGTGATAGGTTAGTCATATAATGACTTGAATATTTTTGATCCAAGAGTCATCACCCATAATATACCACTCAAGGAGAATTGTAAAACTTTGAGGAAAAAGGAAAGGCCTATGAATCTTGCATTAGAACCCATGATTTTTAAAAAATCCAAGAGGTTATTAGATGCCAGAATTGTATTTCCCATTAGGCACTCTACTCTGGTTACCAATTTGGTGCTAGTTAGGAATAATAATGGTTAAATTAGACTATTTATTGATTTTAAAAATTTTAATAGATCATATAAAAAGGATAATTATCCTCTTTCCTTTCTTGACCAAGTAATACAATTTTTTTTTCAACTATGATGTCTTTTCTTGATGGTTTTTTAGAGTACAATGAGGTGCTAGTAGACAAATAAGATAGAATTAAGACATCATTCACAACTAAGTGGGGCACCTTTGCCTATAAAAGAATGCCTTTTGGACTGATAAACATAGGATCCAATTTTTAAAGGGCCATGGACCATGCCTTCCAAGGCTTGATAGGTAAGTGCATTATAATTTACCATTGGAAAATATTATACAAGTGCTAAAAATAAATGGGCCAAAGAATTGTTAATAAAATAAAAAGATGTTATAGGTTAGTCATATGATGAGTTGAAGATTTTTGATCCAAGAGTCATCACCCATAATATACCACTCAAGGAGAATTGTAAAACATTGAGCAAAAAGCAAAGGCCTATGAATCTTGTCTTAGAACCCATGATTTTAAAAAAATCCAAGAGGTTATTAGATGCCAAAATTGTATTTCCCATTAGGCACTCTACTTGGGTTACCAATTTGGTGATAGTTAGGAAGAAGAATGGTTAAATTAGACTATGTATTGATTTTAAAAATTTGAATAGATCATCTAAAAAGGATAATTATCTTCTTTCCTTTCTTGACTAAGTAATACAATTTTTTTTTGTTTCAACTATGATGTCTTTTCTTGATGGTTTTTTAGAGTACAATCAAGTGCTAGTCAACAAAGAAGATAGAATGAAGACACCATTCACAACTAAGTGGGGCACCTTTGTCTATAAAAGAATGCCTTTTGGACTGCTAAACATAGGAGCCAATTTTCAAAGGGCCATGGACCATGCCTTCCAAGGCCTAATTGGCAAGTGCATTATAATTTACTATTGGAAAATATTATACAAGTGCTAAAAATAAATGGGCCAAAGAATTGTTAATAAAATAAAAAAATGTGATAGGTTAGTCATATGATGAGTTGAAGATTTTTGATCCAAGAGTCATCACCCATAATATACTAGTCAAGGAGAATTGTAAAACATTGAGGAAAAAACAAAGGCCTATGAATCTTATCTTACAACCCATGATTTTCAAAAAATCCAAGAGGTTATTAGATGCTAGAATTGTATTTCCCATTAGGCACTCTACTTGGGTTACAAATTTGGTGCTAGTTAGGAAAAATAATGGTTAAATTAGACAATGTATTAATTTAGAAAAATTTAATAGATCATCTAAAAAGGATAATTATCCTCTTTCCTTTCTTGACCAAGTAATACAATTTTTTTTGTTTCAACTATGACGTCTTTTCTTGATGGTTTTTTAGAGTTTAATCAGGTGCTAGTAGATAAAGAAGATAGAATGAAGACATCATTCACAAGTAAGTGGGGCACCTTTTACTATAAAATAATGCCTTTTGGACTGATAAACATAGGAGCCAATTTTCAAAGGGCCATGGACCATGCCTTCCAAGGCCTAATTGCCAAGTGCATTATAATTTACCAGTGGAAAATATTATACAAGTGCTTAAAATAAATGGGCCAAAGAATTGTTAATAAAATAAAAAGATGTGATAGGTTAGTCATATGATGATTTGAAGATTTTTGATCCAAGAGTCATCACCCATAATATACCACTCAAGGAGAATTGTAAAACTTTGAGGAAAAATCAAAGGCCTATGAATCTTGTCTTAGAACCCATGATTTTAAAAAAATCCAAGAGGTTATTAGATGCCAAAATTGTATTTCCCATTAGGCACTCTACTTGGGTTACCAATTTGGTGATAGTTAGGAAGAAGAATGGTTAAATTAGACTATGTATTGATTTTAAAATTTTGAAAAGATCATCTAAAAAGGATAATTATCTTCTTTCCTTTCTTGACCAAGTAATACAATTTTTTTTTGTTTCAACTATGATGTCTTTTCTTGATGGTTTTTAGAGTACAATCAAGTGCTAGTTGAAAAAGAAGATAGAATGAAGACATCATTCACAACTAAGTGGGGCACCTTTGTCTATAAAATAATGCCTTTTGGACTGATAAACATAGGAGCCAATTTTCAAAGGGCCATGGACCATGCCTTCTAAGGCCTAATTGGCAAGTGCATTATAATTTACTGTTGGAAAATATTATACAAGTGCTAAAAATAAATGGGCCAAAGAATTGTTAATAAAATAAAAAAATGTGATAGGTTAGTCATATGATGAGTTGAAGATTTTTGATCCAAGAGTCATCACCCATAATATACTAGTCAAGGAGAATTGTAAAACATTGAGGAAAAAGCAAAGGCCTATGAATCTTGTCTTAGAACCCATGATTTTCAAAAAATCCAAGAGGTTATTAGATGCTAGAAATGTATTTCCCATTAGGCACTCTACTTGGGTTACCAATTTGGTGCTAGTTAGGAAAAATAATGGTTAAATTAGACAATGTATTAATTTAGAAAAATTTAATAGATCATCTAAAAAGGCTAATTATCCTCTTTCCTTTCTTGACCAAGTAATACAATTTTTTTTGTTTCAACTATGATGTCTTTTCTTGATGGTTTTTCAGAGTTTAATCAGGTGCTAGTAGATACAAAAGATAGAATGAAGACATCATTCACAAGTAAGTGGGGCACCTTTTACTATAAAATAATGCCTTTTGGACGGATAAACATAGGAGCCAATTTTCAAAGGGCCATGGACCATGCCTTTCAAGGCCTAATTGGTAAGTGCATTATAATTTACCATTGTAAAATATTATACAAGTGCTGAAAATAAATGGGCCAAAGAATTGTTAATAAAATAAAAAGATGTGATAGGTTAGTCATATGATGAGTTGAAGATTTTTGATCCAAGATTCATCACCCATAATATACCACTCAAGGATAATTGTTAAACATTGAGGAAAAATCAAAGTCCTATGAATCTTGTATTAGAACCCATGATTTTCAAAAAATTCAAGAGGTTATTAGATGCTAGAATTGTATTTCCCATTAGGTACTCTACTTGGGTTACCAATTTGGTGATAGTTAGGAAGAAGAACAGTTAAATTAGACTATGTATTTATTTTAAAAATTTCAATAGATCATCTAAAAATTATAATTATCCTTTTTCCTTTCTTGACCAAGTAATACAATTTTTTTTTGTTTCAAGTATGATGTCTTTTCTTGATGGTTTTTTAGAGTACAATCAGGTGCTAGTAGACAAAGAAGATAGAATGAAGACATCATTGACAACTAAGTGGGGAACCTTTGCCTATAAAAGAATGCCTTTTGGACTGATAAACATAGGAGCCAATTTTAAAAGGGCCATGGACCATGCCTTCCAAGGCATAATTGGTAAGTGCATTATAATTTACATGGATGATCTAACTATTTTCTCTAAAAACAAGGTCCTTTTCACGCATTCCAATAGGTATTTCAAAGGTGCAAAAGGTATGAAATTTCCCTCAACCTTAAGAAAAATATTTTGTGTGTCACTGAGGGTAAATTATTATGCCATGTTATTACCAAAGATGGAATCTCCATTGATCTTGAAAGAATGTAAGCTATATCAAAGATAGAGCCTCCCACTAGTAGAAAAGAATTGTTTTTAGTAAAATAAACTTTGTAAGGAAATTCATTTATTGATTTCATTAAAATATCAAACCATTGAATGATATGATAAAGAAGGATGTCAAAGTCTCATGGAATGAATAATCCAAAAGAGCCTTTATGGACATCAAAAGAGAAATCATCCAAGCTCTAATCTTGATAGGTCTAGACTTTTCATAGTATTTTTATCTCTACTCTTTTTCCTTTGACCACACTATTTCTACTTTAATAACTCATAAAATAGAAGGATGTAACCATCCAATTTATTTTATGAGCACAAATTTTAAAAATACTTATTTGAATGATCCTTTCATTGATTAAAAATTCTTTGTATTAGTTAAGTCCATCAATAAATTTAGGCACTACATTTTTAGGAACAAAATGCATGCAATTATTCTAGATATGACCATTAAGTTAATGCTAAACCAATGTGAACTTGGAGAGCAAAGATGTAATTGGATGTTTATTCCTCAAGAATATGACATAGAGGTAAAAATTGTAAAGCTAGTAAGATGTCAAGGTCTGATTTAAATGATTACCAATATCAGCCCCAAGTTAAGTATTATATAGGTTAATTAACACAAATTTCAACCTAATGACTAGTATGATTCCATTATCCACTTATTGATTAATGGTAATTATCTTGTAGGATTAACCAGGGAGTAGAAAAGAGATCTAAGGCTCAAGGCAACCCATTATCTAGTCAAAAATAGAATCCTGTACTAAAATAACTTTAAAGGTGTGTACCTCATATGTGTTTCCATGAAAGAGGGAAATGAGGTAGTGAGCACTTTCCATGAGAAGCTGTGAAGTGGGCATCCATCAGGAAAAAAATCTCACAAGATCCTCAAGGTTGTCTATTATTGTCCCCACCATCTTCAAAGATGTTCATAATCATGTGAGACAATGTCATTCATGTCAGATCTTTGGAATAAAATAACCAAAGGTAGTAATGCCTTTACAACTAGTCATGCTTAACAAACCCTTTACCTAGTGGGGACTATAGTTTGTAGGGATAATCAACCCCAACTCATTATAAGTTCACAAGCATGTTTTGATAGCTATCAACTATTAAAATAGGTGGAATAAAGGAGTAACCACCAAATAATTCAAAATAGAAGAAGTGATTAAGTTTTTATAAGAAAATATATGCACCAGGTTTTGGACTCCAGTCTCTTTGGTATGTGACAATGGGTTAGCATTCACATATATAGAGATGATAGAATGGGCATATGACCATAAAATTATTCTCAATTTTTCATCTAACCATTATCCTCAAGGTAATGAAGTATCTAAGTCAATGAATAAAAACTTGATGAAAGCCCTCAAAAAGTCTAATACTACAGACAAACCTAGAACATGTCACAAACTTCTCAAGTATGCCCTTTAGGTAGATAGAACAAGAATAAAGTAGGATCTTAAATCATCTCCCTTCTTACTGGTATGTGTCTAAGAGCCCACATTTCCCATCACACTCAAGTTACCAACTTACAAGTTTATGCAAGAGTATATGGAAGAAAACCAATAAGTTGCAAGCTCAAGGCTATTGGGCATTATTTAGATGGAAGATATATGGAAAGAAGATTTTGTGATCTTTAGTAGGCACAAAATTATATGAAAGAGGTGGTTTGAAAAGTGATCAAATACCAAGGTGTTCAAAGAAGGAGACTTGGTTCTTCTTTAGGACAAAGCATTTGAGCCTAAAGGCAAACATGGCAAGTTCACACATCTTTGGATTGGCCACTATTAGATTATATATACACTTGGAGATAATACCTTGAAAATGAAGGACCTACAAGGAGAAGAATTAACACTCCCACCAATATAAAGTATCTCAATCATTAGTTCTCTACTGCTCCTCTTAGGGTCTTAATGGATTAAATATGTAAGATGATTAGAGTTAGTGTAGGTAGGCTAGTTAGTTTCCTTCAACTCTTTCCTTCTTGTCCCTTATTTATACATAAGTTTATATATATATATATATATATATTTGAAGTAAGGAACAAAGCAATAAAAAGTAAATACACAATAAAAAATGGAAAAGTAGGAAAAAAATGGAAGCAAATATATATATATATATATATATATATATATATATATATTTGCTTCCATTTTTTTCCTACTTTTCCATTTTTTATTGTGTATTTACTTTTTATTGCTTTGTTCCTTGCTTCAAATAAGTCTTTTAGATAGCCCATAGCTCAGAGTTCCTTAGTTGTTGAGCATGGATTTAAAATATGAGTTTTATGTTTTAATTTAATGAAACTAGTAAGGGTAAATGGATAGGTTTACTATTCCATAAGAACTTAAACAATATCTTGAGCTAAACTTGATTTTAAGAAGAATTATACATATATAATGAAATCTTAATCTATTAAGGTACAATCATGGTTGCACATAGTAAAAATCCTTGTTTGGGATAGAGGTTACAACCATAGGTGATTATTTGAGGATCAGACACTTGACAAAATCATTAAACTTGGCTACCATAATTCCCAACCTTTGTTGAAATCCTAAAAATCCAAAAATACAAAAAAAAGAAATTATTTCAAAATCAAAATATTTTCAAACAAAGGCAATTCTAGTAATCTCTATTGGGGCTATGAACACTTGGATAAAAATGGAGCAAGGCTATGAGTGAATCAAAAGGCATATCTCTCAGGGCTATGGATGCCTGATTAGGAATAGAGAAATACCCAAGCCTTCCTTGACCTAGAAGAATGGATCATAATGAATATCTAAACATGCTCCAAGTTAATGTTAATGAGTAAGGACATGAAACCTAGAAGTTATCACCAAAATCTCATGGAAAAAGTTAAGTGGAATCAAATCACACACATATCATGGCTATGTCCTAATGTTTCATCCTAATTTTATATGTGCAAGGTTTGTTTCAACCATTTACTAATCTTGATAATGGTATTGATCAAGTGGAATAAGTGACCTATATATTTCTCTAAACTAGAGTCTCTAAGTTCTAACATATTTCTATGTTTCCCTCTAAATTCACCATTTTATTAAGGTCAACATACCTCCATTTCTTAAAAATATGGACCCTTTTTCATACTTTGAACCTTAAAACTAAAATATTTATATTCTATACATTATTAGAACTTAAAGATCAGTCACACATGACATAATTAGCTCATTTATTCATGGTTTTGCTTTAACCTTGCCTAATGTTGTTAATAGTTAGCTTTCATGTATTAAGTTTTAGGTTTTATGGATCTCTTATTAATGTATCATGTTGAGATGTTCATAGCTTTTTACTCATTCAACCTTTTACTATCCTTTGGTCTATGAGAACTCATAGTTGGATTTATGTTTTAAAACCCTCCTTTTGGAAACCCTAACTTAGACCCTTGCTTCTAATTCAAATTTAGTGAGAGAAATTTTGTTGGGAATATTATAAAATTAATTTAGAATTAAGCCTAATTTTTTTATTAAGGCTTGGTCATCTTTCTTAACATGACAAAAACTTAGCCTAAAAATTATGCTTGGTCCTTTTCTATTTCCCCTCCTCTTGCCCTCTTTATTTTATTAAGGTTTAATGTTTATCTTTTCATGGTCCTCTATGTTCCTAACTTAGTATCATTCTTTATGTCACATGGTCCCTTTTATTACATAATTAGCCTAAATTCTTAGTCTTAAGTATTTGTTCATGTTTATTAACATGAATGAGACCTTAGTCTTAAAAATTTAGCCTAAGCTCCTATATCGACCCAAACCCTAACTTAAGCATCTTGCCTCTTTGTACAATTAATGCCTCTTGATTCATCATGAAATTTGATTAGATGGATTAAAGGATACATGACTAATCCAAATCCTTAATCCATCTAGCCAATATCATGTATTCACTTGGATAACAATCAATAGTCCATGTTTAAGTAGGACCAAATATCAAATGGTGTGTGATCATCCTCAAGATTAAATGGATCCTTTTTTGTTAAATAAAGACTTAGCCTAAGTTTTACCATAAGGTCTCATTGGATTTATTAACAAATGAAACCTTAAGATAAGACTTATGCTAGAACTTTAAGAATTTGAAAGGATCCAATCATGTGAAAGTATTCAGATCATGATCTATGGTATATGGCTACTCACACAAATAGATCTGATGGAGCAAATAAGGTGTTGAAACATCAAAGGCCTAAGATAGCCCCACGAGGATGACAAGTGTCACCATATTAGGAACTTGAATCTCTATTTATGTTTTGTGGACCCTTCCTAAGGTCAAAACCTGAGGAGTCCCATGGAGTTTCCATGTGGCACTCTCACATTTGGGATTAATGTTAAAATGGCCCCATGCATTAAAACTTAGACTTAACCTAAGTTTTTACCCTAAGGATTATTGTATTATTTAAATATAATAAAACTTAGGCTAAATCCTCTGATTATGACTATAATATTTGAAGGGACCCATTGTATTATGCTTTGAATACTTAGGCCTTTAACTTAGTCTAATTTTTCATATGCATTAATACATGAGCTAACCCAATCCTTTTCATGATTACAAGGACCAATGGCATGCATGTGCTTAGATATTAATCAATGGCCCACATTTGGTCAAGACAAAATTATCAAATGGATCATGTTAAATACAATATATATGGACCTAATGATCTTCATGAGCTTAAATTTGACATTCTCATGAATGTTATTTGATGCTCGTAAGGCCATCATTGATGTCTTTGATGCCATAAAATTAAAGATCATCGATCATCTTTATTAAACACAAGAATATGATTTTAAATGTTATTATTTTTATTTCAATCCAATGGGACTCCCCTTTTGGAAAATATAAAATCACTTAAGGTCTTTAAACTTTAATGATAAAATGATCTTGTGGTCTAATATTAGCAAGCATAGACTTAACCTAAGTCTCCATCCTAAGGTTATAATTGCATTTATTTATATAAAATAAACCTTAGGATAAATACTTGTATTATGTCCCTATGCCATAAAATTTATCTTAAAAGTATTAACCTAAAGCTTTATCATTTTTTCAACATGATAAAACCATAAGTCAAAACCTTGCATTAGATCCTTCTATTAATCAGATCCCATTTTTATGTATTCTAAAACTTAGCTTAAATATTTTAACCTAAATTATATGTCATGTTTATTAACATGAAATTAAATTTAGACTAAAATATTTAATCTAATTCCTTTTTATATCCTAACACTAATAAGAATTTGAACACTTTATAGGATCAATGGCTTGAGGTTAGTCATAGCAAGCCAATTGGATGGAGCTCAATAGATAAAGACTATTCAATGAGACCTCCAAAGGCCCATGGGATTGACATGTGGTGAGTGCATGTTTATAAAAAAAATTAAGAGTCTAAAAGGCTCATGAAGGTGCCAAGTAGCACCATTGTAGAGCCTGATATGAAGATAACCAATAACTTGCAATCCCTTAGGATCAAAATCAATGATCCACATTGATCCATGAGAAAAGATCTGATGGCACAAAGTAAAAGAATGATTTTCAAGGAAATGGCTAGTTCATTTAAAGCATTTATGAAGAACATGGTGAAAGCTACCAGATGGATGCCACATAAGTATCAGATAAGCACAAAATGACAAAATCAAAGATTCTGTGGGCACCAAATGATAAAATCAAAGATTTTGTGGGCATAAAAGGGGAAAGGTATAAATTTATGGGTATAAATAAAATATAAGGCTTAAATTAGACTAAGGTAAGCTACCATCACCATTAAATCTATATAGAAGACCTAGCCTCCATAGAAAGCCCTAATTTGGACTTTAATTAATCATAGTCGAGCCAAAAAAAGTTTAATTGTTATCTGAGTGAGATTAAGCTAACCTAGAGGTTAATTATAGAACATTAGTTACCAATTTTAAAGATTCAAAGTCATGGAAATGTAAAGGTAGCAATAAAGAGATGACAAAAAATTATATTTAGCTTTAGACAATGAGTGTGGAATCTTCAAGCATACTACCTTTGATGTTGTGGCATTAAACATAGGGAAAAAAAAGCAATCCATACTTTTATATAATATTGAAGTAATACAAGCCATCACAAGGAAAGATCATAAGAATTCATTAATCCTCTAGAGATAAAACAACTTAATCTCCATCTACATGACTACTCTCCACTATGCTACTGTAAAACCTAAGGTATTTCATTATATTGATGTTATTTCCCCCATTTTCATAGAATATAAAATTTATAAGGATTGGATAGTTCATGAACAAACTTTCAAAAGGGTGTCATATATTTCCCCCTTGGTATTTGAAAGCTACTACAAGCTATGCAATTCCTAGGTATACTTGCCTACAATTAGAGCATGGACTAGTAAAAATGACTTGAACACAGTCCTTGCCTAATGGCTGGTTATTAGAATGTAGGTGATCCAAGACCCCATATAAAAGATCCCACTTGTCCAATTTAGGGAAGAAATTAGAGTAATCATGAGCTTACTATATAGAATATTTGGGGCCCCTTTCACCACACATGTTAATAAAATCTAGGTTCCTTTTGTATACTTCATGGTAGAAAAGGGAGTCACTCCCCCAATAGGTGAGATGATTAACATTTGTTTGAAACAACAATTTTCAGCCATGAAGAAGAAAATCAATAGCCACTTCTTCATGATGTCCTATCTTCTAGATTCCCTCTTGGCCACCACCAAAATCCCTCACATAAAGAATTGGTCACTTGATGGGAAACATTTTATTTCTCATCACTATTACAAGTTGCACATATTCAAATATAGACATAATGTACAATTCATTTATGATTGTGTATGCCTATCTTTGGTAAAAGCTATTACAGGGATCCCCAAGGGGAGGGTCATCCCTCTAGTCAAGAAATATGTATATTTTATTGGAGATATTTGATTGTATCCTTATTTCATAGTGATTAGAATTTATTAGAACTTAGTTCAATCCTTTAAATTACTAGTCCATGTGCCAACCAAATTGGTAGAATATAAGGTTTCATACCAATTTTTCCATGGTATAAATTATGTGTGCAATTAGAAAAGTAAAGGAATCCTTCACCCCTTTCTTTTGACCATTAAAAGGACTATGTTATAGAATTAGGAGCATGTAGATGTCATCTCCAAACATAGATACTCTTTCAACTTATAGCTAGATGATTTGAGGTAGTGGGACCCTTATGATAGGGTCACCAAACATTTGAAATAAAAACAATGAACTAACCCTATAAACACATGATTGGTGTTCATGACATGATGTATATTAGGGCCACCAATTTCATAGAGGTGTTGGATAGGTTGAATAAACATAATATTAGGCTTGAGGCTAGGCTAGTTAGAGATGAGAAACCTAGTGAGATATGGTAGATGGGGCCCCTATAATATCATTATTGCATGAACCTTCTTCTAGGATGCCTCTAAAATAACCACTAAAAAAACCTCAACAACAATTTTCACAAGGAATTGAGAACGATAAATGGGAATAAAGACCTTGTGAGGGTGCATCTTCTTCTACCCAACTGAAAAGACCAGAGTCCCCAATTGAGTTTATTAACATTACTACACTAGGTTTTAGGGAGATAGTAGAATAAACACTCAAATTGATTACTAATGCATATAGATTAGATGAAATTTTTTAAAAAAAAATTAGGAGCCTCAAACCCAAGTTGTTGAAGCAAAAAATCAAAAGGGTAAGGGGAGAGCTCTAGACCTAGTTCCAATTTCACCCCTGCAAAAGAAGAAGGCTAAGTTGGCATTGGTCCTAATTGGAAAAAAGGGGCCAAAGTTAACCTTAACTCATGCTTTGAGTTAATTTAACTTATTTAGTGATGATAATACCATTCATGGGTGAATCATCCTTGAATTATTCATTTATGGTAATATGCAAAAGATCCCAACCCTAAATAATTGATGGGCCATGACTAGTGCAATCAACCTTACTATTCATCATGAGCTAAAGCCATGGATAGTGGCCCTGATGAAAGAAGAGGAGGAAAGAAAGATGACCACCCTTGGGGATCAAGTGGGACTCAAGTATAAATCTTATATCATCAATCAATACATATATAGATATTCTTGAACCTTTAAAAATCATAGAGTCAACATTTAGTGTGTAATTAAATCTAGAGATAGTAGGCCTAGAGAGGGTAACAACAAAGAAGACCATGGTTGGGAATGTGGAGTTTACATTTTAAAGAGTTGAACATTTTGTGGGCTTAACTCTAGTAGGAAGTTAGGGATCAAGTGAAAACCTAGTACATGAAAAATACATAGTTATAATAGTTGATGCCCATTCAACCCAACTAAAATCAGGCATCAAAGGTCTATATCAAAAGATAGCGAACCTGTAGAAGGAAAAACAAAATCTTGAGACACGGGATATCTTGTTAGTTATTAAAGAAATAAAAAATATGTTTGAGGCATATTTTTATGATATTTTTAATTCCTTGAAGGAGATGAAGACATGGCAAAGTCTTAGCCCATATAGATTTAGTAGCCAAGGGTTCAATAGCCCAATGATAGAATTCAAAAGACAAAATCAAGGAACTAATCAACATACTAGTGGAGGACCAAATTCTTGGCTTCAAGACTGTTAGCCTAGCCCATTTGAATGAAATTATGGGAATAATTTTTGACAAGATCTAGGGTTTGAGTACTTGGTTTAAAAACTTAGAGAGGGTCCTAAGGGATGATAAGGAGCTTACAATTAGAATTGAGTAGCTCCTTAGAACCATGTTTACCATGTATACCACACTTATATCCTTGGGCATCATTGCATATGATGATTACAATCATAAGGTCACCTTGGTTATGTAAGAGATTAAGAGTAAGAGTCAAGGCCAGTTTGGGAGTGAAAAAAACAAAGTCGTGGGCATGATCCTAACTACAGAGGAAAAAATAGCTTAGGTTAGAAGTATCAAGGAGGAAATGGTAAGGAATAATCTAGATTTTGATGACTTGGTAGACCAAGAGGATGAATTCCTCTTAGAACTAGTTTTCAATCTAAAGCTAGTTAATGAAAAACATAAAAAGGCTTTGAAGATTCTTCAAGAACAATAGGAGATTTCTTTAGTGTAGGGCCCACCATCTAGCTAATAATATTCTACCTTGTTAAGAAACATTGTAATATTCAAAAGTAAAATATTATTTTTGTAAAGGCAAGCACTAGTTTGTTATCACATTTGCCTATGGGTCAGTCCTCTTTGGAAAAAGGAATTTATTATTTAACTTTGTAAAAAATGACAATTGTCCTTACTTTTGTACATTTTTAATCTCATGACTGACCATTGTACTACCTTAGCTTACTATAAAATTTAGTATTACCATTTTATAAGGGAAAAAATTTAGGCAAAAAAGACTTGGTGTAAAATTTGAGAAATTAACACAAGCAAGGAATTATAGAAAGATTGTCTAATATTATTTGTGTGATTGCTATTATGGTTGATTTCTCAACTATCTATTTGGATGTTCAAATATAAATGGTTTTCATTGATTCTTAATGTGCATATATAAATTTAGAGTTTTTTTTTTTTTTTATGTTAGGTTAATTAAAAGATCCTAGGTTCATTTCACTTCCGTTTCTTCTCTTGTAGATGTGTTGATGCAAGTTGCTTGTGAAGTAAATCTTTAAATTGAATCTACTTTTTTTATTTACATTGTTCCTTCTTTTCCTTAGATAGTTGCCTAGTACATGGAGGGATCTATACTATAGATATTTCATGTCATTTATTGGTTCGAATGTATGTCTTGTTAAAATATAAAGTATTTCATAATGTTTGGACTAAAAATCAAAATACCCTCTTTCTGCCCTACCCTTTGTTTTGCTTTTTCTTTAATGAAATCATTTTAGTTTAAGCTTCACTGTAAATATTCATTTAAATTAGTCTTTGGTTTATAAATTGATCATAAATTCACTATTAATAGCATATATATCTTACATTTTACTTTGATTGGCCATGGTGTGATTTGGGCAACAATTCAGATGACAATTCAATGATGGGTCCACCCTAATTGATGACGAAACTTTTGGGAGCCATAACTTTTTCACCGTAGCTCTAATTGACTCACTGTTTGAACTGTTGGAAAGATAATAATGAGGGAAACATTGTGAGATGTAATTGAGATTTTATAAATTAAGTTTGACCTCATAAAACACAATGGAAGTGTCCCAAATTTCAATTTTAATAATGCAGTCTAAAAATCGTAAGTTTCTAAAAATAGTAATTCCTCAAATTTTGTATTGTTGTAAATCATGGAGGTTGAACCAATTCATCTCCCTCGATATTTGTGACCTCCCAAATCCTCCCCACACCTTAAAAATATGTATAAATTAAGATGTAACTTGAAATGTAAATCAGACATCTCTTCTCAGAGATAAGCATATGTTTGGGTCTGCAAATTTGATCAATAAAACATCTCTTCTTAGAGATAGCATTATTTGAATTATTTTGTTCTTATTTCTTGGATTACATTTCAACCAGCACTTTTTCAAGTTTTGGATCATGGTGGCTGCCAACCCTGAATTAATATAAATATTATGGAACAATTTATTACTCTACCACTATTTCACCATAGGTAATTAGATTACCCTATTCTACTACTCATGCTTTAAATTCCATGAATTTTAAAATGAGAAGTATTATTTAGACACTAAGAGAACCTATGATACATCTAGAGGAATCAAAATTGTTGCATATATATACACAAAAGTGAGAGACATGAAGAAGATAGAGTTTAGAAGAATTCATCATACTACACAAAGACATGTTATGACTAGGTATTTCTCATATTTCTATGGTTATTTTATACATGTAATTAGTTTAGTCATAGGTATATTGATTTTAGAGTTATACATAAAAGGATAACATATTTTGTAAGTAAAAATTTATTTTCTCCTTTGTTAAATAGAAATGTGATATGATATAATTGTAATAATTTTGGTCACATAACTAGACAATGTATAACAAACTTTGTAAGACCAAAAACACAATGTAAGAAGAAAGGCATGCCTCCAAGTGTGAAAAAAGGTTCAAAAGTCTCTAAAAATGAGGAAAAAAATCCAAATAATAAAGCCAATGATGTGTGGAAAGTTAAAGATCAATTTATGATTGCTTAAACTGCACTCCATGCCAAAGAACATAATTTGTGGGTAATAGATAGATGTTTCTCAAAACATATGACTGGTGATAAGAGCTAGTTCATCAAATTGAGAAAATTTAAGGAAGGATTTGTATTCTTGGGAGACAACACTATAGTAAAGATCAGAGGTAAATGAACCTTAAACATAGATGTAAAATTGCCTACACATGATGTCTTTTATTTTGATGGATTAAAACATAATTTGCTAAGTGTCAGCCAAATGTGTGACAATGGATATAATGTCACATTTAATTTAAAAATTTTAAAGTTAAGGAGATCTATAAGACTAGTTGTATAAGGAAAAAGAATTGAAAGCAATATCTATAATCTTGTTGAAGTGAATGGTAATAACTACCTGATATGAAAGATTGATAAGAGTTGGTGATGGTATAGAAGAATACTCCATGTCATTTTGAAAACATGGTAAAATTAATCTCAAATAAGTGTGTTAGACACATGCCTAAGATGACTAAACCTACAAACACTAGTTACAAGGAATGTCAACTAGGCAAGTAGATAAGGGTTAGATTTTAGAAAAATGAGTATGTAACTACAAAGCCTCTAGAGTTAGTTCATACTGATCTTTGTGGTCCTAATAAGAAAATATGATTTAAAGGAGAGAGATAATTCATGTTTTCTGTATATGATTACTTAAGAATGACATGGGTAACCTTATTCAAAGATAAGTCATAGGCATTTGAGAGATTCAATATATTTATGGCCATGGTGGAGAATGAGATTAGATGAAAAATCAAATGCTTAAGATATGATAAAGGTGGATAATTCAACTCAAATGAGTTCATAGAGTATTGTGAGAGGCATGGAATCAAAAGACATTAATTTGTAGTAAGGACTCCATATCAGAATGGAGTTGTTGAAAGAAAGAATAGGATAGTCAAGGAAATGGCAAGAAGAATGCTAAAATAGGCCACGTTACTTGATGGATGCTAGAAAGAAGAAGTCCAAATAGTGGTATATATCTTGGATAGAGTTAAAATTAGAGTAAATAGTGAAAAAACTCCCTATTAATTATGGTATGAAAATCCTACCTCTTTTAAGTATTTCAAAATGTTTGGAAGCAAATGATACATCGAGAGAAAGGAGGAAAATTTGGAAAGATTTGAATCAAGATGTGATGAAGGAATATTTATTAGTTATTCCACTCAAATAAAATCCTACATATGCTACAAAAAAATGCTAGATAATATTTTAAATATCATCAATGTCAAGGTTGACTAAGGCTTGAAACATATTAAAATTGACAAAGAAATATATAATGAACAATTAGATTATCAAGATGAAGAAGATAATGAAGAGCATGAGAAACTAAATGACAAGGCACATGCAATATTTGTTTAAAAGGATCATCCTATAGAGCATATCATTGGCAATAAGAATGAAAGATTTTAGAATTTGAGAAGAGTTGTGTAAAATAAGGAGCATGTAAGTTTTGCTCTAATGTCTTAAATTGATCCTAAGAGCTATGTTGAAGCTAGAAAGTATGATAATTGGATAAAAACCATGGATGAGGAACTAAATCAATTTGAAAATAATAAAACTTGGGAGCTAGTTCCAAGACCTACAAATAAGAATGTAATAGGTGAAAAGTGGATCTTTAGAAACAAGCTCAATGAAGATGGAACTATCATAATAAATAAAGAAAGATTGGTGTACAAAGGATATGCACAAGTTGAGGGCATATATTTTGAGGAAACATTTCTTCCAATTGATAGATTTAAATAAATAAGAATGTTTATAGCATTCTCTATTAATAATAAATTCAAAGTCTATCAAATGGATGTTAAATCTACTTTCTTGAATAGGAACCTAGAAGAGGAAGTTTACATGGAACAACCTAAAGGTTTTTAGTTATTAAAGGGACAAGATTATGTGTGTAGAATAAATAAATCTATTTATGGTCTAAAACAAGCACTTAAAGCATGGTATTCAAAGTTATACCAGTACCTACAATAAAATGGATTCAACAAGGGATGTATAAAGAATAATCTATACTTCAAGTCAGAAGGTGAGCATATGTTGATTGTTTCTGTTTATGTAGATGACATAAGCTTTGGTTTTAGCAACAAAATAATGTGAAAATAATTTTATACACAAATGAAAAGTGATTTTGAGATGTCTATGCTTGGAGAACTTTTTTCTTCCTTGGATTACAAATAACACAAACTGATGAAGGGATTTTTATATCCCAAACCAAATATGCTAAGAAGAAGCTCAAAATTTTTGGAATGAAAGATAATAAACTAATTATTACTCCCATGATAACTAGATTTAAGTTGAGTAAGGAGGATGGGTCCCTTGATGCAAATTAGACTATGTATAGATCACTGATAGGTAGCTTTCTATACCTAACTACATTAAGACCTAATATAATGCAAGTAGTGTGCATGGTTGAAATATTTCAAGATGCTCCCAAATAATCACATGTTAATATAGTGAAAAGTATATTTAGATATATGAAGATCACAATTGACTATGGTCTGTGGTATTCTAAAAGTGAATATTTCACTTGAACATCATATACAGTTGTTGATTGGGTAGGAAATGTGTATGATAGAAGGACTAGTGGTGATGCATTTTTCCTTAGAAACAAAATTGTTTCATGGATAAGTAAAAAGAAAGAGTCAATTACTATTTCCATAGTAGAAGAATAGTATGTGGTAGCAGTGGCATGTTGCACTTAATTCTTGTGGATGAAGTAAAGACTAAAAGACATCAAGGTAGAGTACAAATCACATATCTCTATTATTTGTGATTATTCAAGTGTTATAAATATATCAAATAATCCATTAATGCATTCAAGAACCAAACACATATCAATCAAGTATCACTTCTATTAGTGCCCAAAATTACACTGAATAAATTTTAACCTTGTCAATTGTAAATGAATATGTCCTTAGCCTAACTTCCATCTCCAAGTGTTCCTTTAGAAGGTCAAGTTCATGTAAAAATTGGCTAAATCCTAATCTAGTCTTTTATTGGTGAATGTGTCTTCCCCTTAACTATTTTTATCTTTTTGCATGAACATAATGTGCAATGGAAATAGGTCTTTTGGTTTTTTTACTTGAACAAAATGTTTGAAGACTTATTTTTGTTAGAAATTTTTTCCACTACAAAAGATTCAAAGGATTTCAATTTATTATTTTGCATGAGGCTAATTATTTCACAAAAAATTCAAATGGTCATTTGTTTCAAACTTTTTATCTGTGACAAAAAGTCTAAAGCACACTTGTCCTTAAAGCATTTTTTCCAAGAAAAAATCTTGAAATAAATGTAAGGGCTTATTTATTTCAGCTAAAGTGTTAATAAACAGTCCAAAAGGTCATTTTGCCTTTGCAAGATCTGTTATGATCCATACTTATATTTGGAAATAATGCAAAATATAATGTAGATCAGCATAGAATAATAGATATGGGTAGACCAAGATTTCCAAATATTCAATATATGTAGAAATAGAATACCCTTAAGGTAGGGAAATACCATACAATACTCCTTTATGAAGGAATAACTCCACAATGTTTGTTCGAGAGGACAAGCTCCAATATCCTCTTATAATAGAAGACTCAATGCTTACTTTCCTACCTTATAATGATAATCATCTCCTTTATATATACCTCTATCTATATAATAATGGATGGGAAACCTCTTAATCCCAATGTAGGCTGACCATTACCCAATACACTAATTCCATACATTAATCAATTATCCTAATATATTAGACCCATATAACTAACTAACGTGGATACATGACACATGTTAGAATATATGTAAATCCATATAAATTAATATATCATATCCTTAGGTACATAACAAGATCCATGAAGGGTCATTTCCTTCACGCATTTTGCCCTTGCAAAATTTCCGAAGGGTACTTTCAAAAGGGTCATTTTGCCTTTGAAAAATCCTTGAAGAATTAATTATTTCAAGAATTATACCCTTGAAAAATTCCTAAAGGGTACCTTCAAAAGGTCCAAAAGGCACTTTCAAGATATATAAAGGACCATTCCAAAAGGCTGAAGGGTAATTCTATAGGGAAACTACCCTTGACAAGACTTTTGAAGGGTATGTTCAAGTGGTTGAAAGGCACTTTTTGTAAAGTTACTATAGAGTAGAAGTCCTATTTCCTTTGGGATTTTTGCCCATGTAAAAAGTCCAAAAGAATTTCATTTCTTTGATAAAAGTGCCATGTTCAATTTTTTTGGGGAAATTGTTTCAAATGAAATGTTTGAAACAATTGTCCTAACAAAGATAGAAGGAATGAAGCCTCAATTCTTTTGGAAAAAGTGTAAAGGTCTAATTCTTTAGACAAAAGTGTAAAATACCAATTTCTTTGGGGAAATTATTTTGAATAAGATGTCTAAAAAATTATTCCAATGAAGGCAAAAATTGAAGGCCAAATTCTTTTGGGCATCTTGCCCATTCAAAAGGTCTAAAAAAGCCCAATTCTTACCAAAAGAGTGTGAAGTCAAAATCCTTGGAGGAAATTATCTCAGACATTTTATCTAATAAAATTATTCTAATATAATGCCTAAAATAATTGTTGTAAGATAATTATACCAAAGAAAATCCTAAAGCAAAAGTGCCAAGGATATAGAGAAGTCAAAGATAAAATGCTCGAGGAGCAAACAAGAATACCAAAGATAAAGAGCCCACTGACCAAATTGCCATGGAATAAAGTCCCCAAATAAATTTCCAAATTACAAATATGATGGTCTCATGTAAATCTTTTGATAGGCACATGGATGTCAAATTTAAGACATGACAAGTAGCCTTTAGTATTCAAATGTTCTAGGATTGTCACGTGAGCATCAATTTTAGACCCTATGAAGTATCTATTTATTTTCAAATAGAGGTAGATATAATAGCATGCATTTACATAGATCAAGATGATTCAATGATGTGGGGTCAAAGCTAAATAGTCAAAGGAACCCAAGACAAGTGCATGCATGATAAATGTTGAGCTTACAGGGCATGATTTAAAGATTGAGCATCTTATCAGAGATCAATGGTATGTATTCAATTATACACAATCTAATTTATGACATGCATTAAGTCAAGAATTTTCAAAAAATCCTAGAATGAACATGTGATTACCACTTGGGAAGAGCACATTAGCCTGATAGGATTGATAGAGTAGGATGAAAAGATCCCATAGAGTTATCAAGTGGCACCATTTTGATACAAGACCTATAAATAACCAATAATTCTCCAATCCTCAGATCATGATTTGATAGAGCATATTTGCTTATCCTTTCCATATTTGATCATGTGTAGCTAGTGTTGAAAAGTCAATAACCATATGCATAAACATAAGAATGATAAATGACATGACTACATTCCATAAATTAGAAATTGAGCATCTCAAATAAGATCTATGAATCATGTTTTCTCAGGAAAGGATGATCTAATAATGCAAGTTGAGGTGTAATTTTTAAAAGGGTTAGATTTCATGAAGAAGTGAAAAGTGTCTAGATAAGAGCCAATCAATTGACTTAGTCACTATTATGCCCCATAAATGCCTAGTTGGATCTAATGTGGAATGTCAAATTTCAATATGTGGCAACCTTTGGTTTAAAATTTAAAATTGACAGTTCTTTCATGGATGTGGTAATGATTTGAAGTGAAAAATAATGTATAACAACCACTCTAGAGCTTATTTATTAATGATCACATATCTTTTCTATTTTCATCACAACTAGAGCTTTCTAATTCTAATCATCACAAGGTAATGGGATTTATTTGGCATGCATAAAGAAGAGATTTCCTATCTAAAAGTTTCCATGATTTGTAATCAATCAACTTAAGAGAATTTCTAGATAAGTTACACATAAGGACAAAATTTGTTCGGCTCTTCAAATGATTTTCTCCCTCCAGCTATATAGGTGAGAAGTTAAGAACATCTCCAAGTGGTTACATATGATGACAAATAGTTATTCAAGCCTCCACTATGAATTTCACCATCTATATCATGAATTCATTAGCATCCTCAGTCAAAATATCAAAGTTTTGTTGCAAATCTTCATCATTTCATGTAAAGGTAGTTGCAACAAGGATTTTTTTCTTGTAAGTGGATGATGATCTCAGGTGTAAAAAGGGCAGATTTTAGCTATAAGTATCTTAGTGGAATTAAAGGCTTATTCTACAATTTTGAAAGTTGTAACCCATAGTTCTAGATTCAAAAATGTATAAATAGGGGTCTTATCCTCTATTTTAGGGTTATTTTTGGTTGTTGGTTTTTGTAGGTCATTGTTTATAGTTGTCTATTTTCTCCAAGTCTAGGTTATATAAATTTGTTTTTGGGATCAATTGTTATGTGTAGATCTTATCTCTGCTGCTAAGATGGTTGCATTTGTATATCCATTATCAATATTTGTGAGCATGTTTATGTCTCTCTTGTCAAAAGAGAAATCTCACCATGCTTGTCCCCATAGAAGCATTTTGAAGTGTTGATGTTTGTAATATTTCTTTACAAGTCAGTTGAAAACATTTATGGTTCTTTATTGTATCTTGTTAATCAAATGCAATAATATGTTTTAAAAGTTCTATTGATTAGATATTTTGGTTTATGTTCATTACTAGTTGTCATTCTGAGCATCTACCTAGGTTATAAATCCCTTTTTTATTTATATTTGGAAATTTGTTGTTGAATGTCTTTTAAGGGTGCCGTAGGTTCATGAGTTTAGTAGGAGAAAGTATTTGAGATTTTAGTTTTAGTGTATGTTCTAGGGATTTAGGGATCATTTAGTTTTTACCATTATCTTGCATTTGAAGTTCTTTCTTCAGTTTTACTAAGAAATATTATCATGGAACATTGCTAGACACCCTGCTATTTGGAAGCAAATAGCATGCCACCCTCCATTTTATAATTATCTAACCTATCCTGCCTCATCCCTCCCTACAAATAATACACCATTTATATACTATAAGTGTTATTTTCCTAGAAAATGCATAATATCTTACTTATTTGGAATGTGATTATTATTTTTTATTTGAATCCTTAAATTGTAGTATTTTAATCACCCCCTTTACTATTAAATATTCTTCAGAGTGAATATTACAGTCACAATTTCATCTATCTTTAGTAGATTATGTATGAATGATAGCATTTGTGTATTTCATGTGATAAGCCTTCATGGATGAAGTGTGAAATTTTTTTTATGCTCTGGTCACATGTGTTCCTTATGCCAAAAATCCCCATGGAGAACAAATTGAAGAATTCTCCATGTGAGCAAGCTACCCCATAGGTCCTCTCACCTTGGTTGAGGTAGAGCCAAAAGTAGTAGGGATCTAGCCATACCCTCTATAGGTGTCTTAGTCATTTTATACATTCTACCTAATCCTGATTCCAAACCCTTCCCTAGCTACAATAACATTTTAGTAGGTTTTCCATCATTGCTTATCATTTTCTCTCAAGTGTGCAAGTTTGAGTGTACGAGGTGTATAATTGGGAACCAACACTCTTCTAACACTATTATTGGGGAACCAATTTGATATTTTGGTTACTTGTGTTGCTAGTAATTATTTAATAAATCTATGATTATTTCATCTTTTGAAGTTCTTTGTTTTGACTACATTTATTTGACTATCTTGGTTTCTAACATCACAACACTCCAATAGGAATGTGCCAGTAAGTTGTAAGACTTGAAAATTTGAATTATATTGAGTTTATTCCAAAGAGATGATAACATTGCATGTTGAAAGGTGTTTTTTACCTTTTAAACATTATTTTAAAATTTTAGTGTCTTTATTCCCTATCTCATTAAGCTTCAACAAGTCTAATTTCAGCATGTATCACAAACAGTTTGTCAACTATTATATTCTAGAATTCTGATTCTAGTGGTGACTTCATTTTATTTTCTAGTTTCAAGGAAGATTGGTTCCTATTCTAAATATATTTATTAAACTTTATATTTCAGTATTTAATTTTTTTCAAAGATGGAAGGACTAAGATCATCTTTCAGAAGTGACCCATCAAAGAAACTCATCTCTCCTTTGAGTATTCATCAAAAAAGAGAGAGACAAGTTTGTAAGCCTATTGAAGGGTAAAGCACAACTGATCAAGGTTGTCAAGATTATGATAATCTTGAAATATTTGTTGATCCTCCTATTATTGATTACTATTGCATCTCTTCTAGTAATTTTGAAACACATAGTCCCATTTATTTTCCAACTCCTTTCCAACTAATTAAATCCCATCCTAAGTCTAATCCACCAAGTCCACCTCATTCACCCCCCATATCCCTTTTCCATTTGTTTTTTAACTTATTATTATATTAATTTCAAGGCATTGGGACCAAGATGAGAATTTATGTCCTACATTCTATGTTTTCATATTCAAGCCTATCAATTTTGATGAGATGAAAGGCTATCCTAATGAAGTCCCAAATGAAGTTAGGAAATGCCTCCCAAAATTCTAAGGGTATAATGTAGTGAATGGTTATTGGAATATTAGGGAATTTCAAAATATCATTGAATATTAGGAGGTTGAGTATGAGGATGTATTCATTAATTTATTAATACACACACTAGAATAATATGCTCATGAATTGTTCAATTTCCTTCTCGTTAGATGCATTGATTCTAGGGAAGAGATGAAAAATGTTTAAAAATTTAGTATGGCGATAGGATTGATCTCAAGTTTCTCTTGGATGAATTTGAGAATATAAAAAAAAATCCTAATGAGTTTTTATAGGACTTTAATTCAAGGTTCAACAAGACTATGATGCAGCTACTTGAAAACATCAAGCCCAATGATCAAACATGTTTGATAAAGTATTATGATGCCTTTGATAAAAAGGTTTCATATTAATTAAGGGACAAGGCTCCCAATAACCTATAGTTGGTGTTTAATATGGACATCTAAATTGAGAAAAATATTAAGGATGTGTTATAACCCATGAATAAGTGCGCTGATGTGAAGCTGGTCAATCCAAAAAAGACATAGCCCATAAAGACAACCAACTTGGAGAAAACTATCAAAACTTTGACCTCTACTATCAAAGAAATGTCATACATGTTTTTCAGAGCTAAAAAATTGGTCCCTCATGTATCTACCAACTATGAGTAGGCTCTAAATCTGAATCAATCACTAAGGGGGCCCGCATTCCATAATAGAGATAATGAATAGGGAAGAAGTCTGCATGTGAAGAAAAAACATAAAGAAATCAAAATAAAGGGGCTAAAAAAGAGGTGCCTAATCCCTTAAACACCAAGGTAAATGTTGTGAATTATAATTTAGACATTGATTGGTATGACAATTGCTTCTTTGCACACCCTCTATGTGATACTAATGAACAAGTTGATGAATATTTAGATGAACCTAAATATGCATCATCCAAATATGGTATTTTCATGTTTTGTTGTCAAAGTCCTTAGAATGAATTTATTACCTCCATGGAATTGTTGAATGATACTAAGATTAATTAGTTTTGGAGTATAGTCAAAATGGAGAGTGTCTCAATTTTTGACTTTGATTATGATGTTAATATGGCACAAGCATATGAATTACCAATCCATGATTTTCTTCTTTTATGATATATTATGATTAATAAATATCTTGGGGGAATTCCATTAGTTGAGGACATGTAACTATCAATTAATACAATAGCTACCCAAAAGAAGGAATACAACTTGAGAAGTAGGCAACTAGGCATTGCTCCTCAAGACACTCCCCCTGTAAATCCAGAGGTATGGAATGAAAGCAAGGAATCAGAGATAACTACAATAGTCCTATAAACTTCAAAGATAACACATGTGTCCCAAGATTTTAGGCGTAGAGTTGCTCCTGCTAAGAGCAATAGAATTCCCATATTGTCTAGTATCCCTAAGGGTGTTAATGAATTCAGACAAAATCTACCTTTGAAGGCTGATATCAAAGTTTGAAATCCACCCTGGTCTACTCCACTTTAGACCTTGACTGATTGTATTCTAGCTGAAAATGTTGTCACCCTTCCACAAAATATGCCTCTTCCTTAGTATAATGTGTGTGATATGGCTCAAGTGTTGAGTCAAATAAAAATCATCATGCTACTTGTTGAGTTATTAAGAATACCTGGTCACAAGAAGAGGGCCTTTGAATATATAGAATTTGGTGAAAGGTCAATTATGAATTAAGTTGAGTTACCCAAAGCACCCCCAAAAGAAGATAAATAATTATAATAAGTTTTTGAACCCACTTGGGAGGTCTATTTAGGGACTATACTTGTATAAATTTGGTTGAATGTGGATCCATTTTATATAACCTTACTAGTCAATGGTCTGATTGTTAACAATTAAATGTTTAATTTTGGAGCTTATTATAATGTGATGCCCTTGGGTATCCTCAATGATCTTGGAGTGAATATCATGTTAGTATTTGGAAAGTGTTATGCCATGGAATAATGAGAGGTTCTAGTTGTTGGATAAGTCAAGAGGTAGGTGGTACAATTGGTACTGCATCTAGGAAAGTATTTGAATATGGATGTGGTAGTTATAGACTACTTACCTAAATGGGGGATGACAAGGTCATGTAAATGAGCTGCTAGTATGGGTGGAAGTGTAAAAACGGACCTTTCTTGTTCCACCATTATTTTGGGGGGTAAGATGGTCAAAATTTATAGAAATCCAAAGATACTACATGTGATTGAAGATCTAAAGAATGCTCTTAATAAGTGTTGTACATGGATGTTGAATTGGGAAACTTTGTTAGGAATGTTAATATTAGTGAATAGCCTATTATTTTTTATGTTGAACTTAATATAAAATGAGTATTTTGGAGGATGTACTTTGATGGGGATTGGTCCAATCTTGGAAATGGGGCTAGGGTTATATTATATGCCCGTGATGGTAAAAGTTTTATGTTTTCTTTTTAGTTATCCTTTGGGTGCACTAACAATACTTCTAAGTATCAGGCACTCTTTCTTGGTCAAGGATTGCTCATGAATATGGAATTAAATGTTTGATTGTCAAGGATGATTCCATCCTAGTGTTAAACCAAGTCAATAGTGCTTTTGCCACAAAGAATAAGAGGTTGAAACAACATCAGAATGTTGTTTGAGATTTTCTTGAATTTTTTGATGCATTCAATTTGTGTTATCATGATACAAGTTTCAACTAAAAATTTTAAAAACTTGTAGGGATAGGTTCTCAATTTGACATTATGAATATTAGCCCTCATTGTCAATATCAAGTGGAGGTGCTTGTCAGGCCCTTAGTTCTAGATAATGTTCATCATTAGTAGTTGTTTGAAGATGATGATTATATTAGAAGGTTTATAAATTGTGATGCTAAGTTACATGACCAACTCATAAACTTGGAATCTATGGTTCAAGTTTATAATGGAAATGAAACCTTGTTTGGGAAGGATGTTATTCATTTGAAGATAAACATGCTCCCTAGAGGACTTGTAAGCTTAGAAGCATCTTTGGATGGAGTGGATAGAATCAAGTTGAGAGGCTCATTTATATCAAAAGATGTGAGTGAGTACAACTTAGGTTCTCATGAGAATCCAAGAAAGGTTTGGTTGGATACTCACTTAAGTGTAGCTAAGAAGAAATATTATATGTAATTGTTAAAGAAGTACTAAGATTATTCATCATGGTCTTATTATAAGCTAAATTAATATAGGATAGATTTGTTCTAGCATGTCATCCCATTACACCCTGATATCAAGCCTTTTAGGTAGAAAAAAAGACCCATTAACCCCATCTTGGCCACCAAGATGCAAGATGAGTTAAAGAAGCTGAGGGATGGTGGAATCATTCAACCCATTAGATATTCATCATGGGTTGAAAATCTAGTCCCTATAAGAAATAAAAATGGTGGCATTTACTTATGTGTGGATTTTATAAATCTAAACAAAGCTTATTTAAAAGATAATTATCCCTTGCTTAATATGGATAAGTTACTGTAAAGTGTCAATAGATCAGATATGTTATCCACAATAGATGGCTTCTCAAGTTATAACCAAGTTATAGAAAAGGAATTTTGAGGGGTCTAAGAATGTGTTCACTATGCCTTAGGGCACACATGTGTATATGAGGATTCCTTTTGGGTTGATGAATACTAGTGCAATGTTCTAGTGAGATATGGGTGTCACTTTCAAATGGATAATTAACTATTTTATTACTATGTATTAGGATGAAATTACTATGTACTCTAAGACTAGGGAAGAGCATTTGTAGCATCTGGAAAAGGTGTTGATTAAATGTAGGGATTTTGACATTTCTATTAACCCAAATAAGTGCCACTTTGGATTAAAGAAGGCCAAGTTGATGGGAAATATAGTGTATAAGGATGGTGTTATGATTGATACTAAAAGGATCAAAGCCATTAACAAAGTTCCTATCCTATAGTCCAAGAAAGGAATTTAGTCTTTCTTTGGACAAATTAACTTTGTAAGGACGTTTGTGTCTAATTTTTTAGAGATTACTCTACCTATTACTTCCATGTTGAAAATGACCAAATCATCAACTAGGAGGAGAAGGCCATGCAAGAATTTAGTGACATCAAGGGAGCTTTAAAGTCTACCTTTGTTTCATCCAGTCCTGATTACATAAAGCCATTCCAAATTTTTTCTTTTATATCATATAATATTGTTGCTACTATCCTATTGAAAAATAATGAAGATGGTCATGATCAGACCATAGCTTTATTTAGAAAAGATATGAAATGTCCTAAACTAAACTATACTATAATTTAAAAACAAGCTTTCACTCTTTTGAATATATTAAAATTTTCAATCCATATATTCTAAGTTCTAAGATTATTACCTACATCCTACACACTATGGTGAAGGACATTTTAACTCAGACTAAAGTATCCAACAAGAGGTAAAGGTGGGTCAACAATTTATAGGAGTATGACATTGATATATAGACCACCAAGTTAGTATAAGGGATGGGTTTAGCCAAGCTTATCGTTGAGACCAATTTCCAAGCTATTGAGGTAAACACTATTATTTTTGGTATTGATGATTCTTTCAGTAAATTTAACATATCTCTATCATATAAAGATATTGTCTATTAATTATAAAATCTAATTTGTCCCCATGACTTGGATAAGAATCAAAGAACTCTCAAACTTATCTCCAAAAAATACTTCTTGATTAAAATTAGACTAGCATGGAAGAACCTGGATGGGGTTATCCTTAGTTGTGTGCTAGAAGAACAAACTACTGACCTAGTTGAAGACTTCTATAGTGGAGTATATGGTAGCCATTTTCACCTAAAGTTACATCTCATAAAATCCTGAGAGTTGGTTATTGGTGGCCATCATTTTTCAAAGATGTTTCTCAGATAGTCAAAAAGTGTGAGAAATGTTAGTGATTTACTTGGAAGATGAAAGCTTCAAGTTCTCTTCGTTTGTAGCCTATGACAATTAAAGGCCCATTCAAATAATGGGGAATGAATTTCATTGGAGATTTTTGATTAATCAAGTGCTAGATATAGATGGATACTAATTTTAATTGATTATTTCACAAAAAGGGTCGAAGTAATCCCTACAAGGAAAGCACCACACCATGTAGTTATGATTTTTTTATTAAATTAGATTATTTACAAATTTGGTATGCCTATCAAGATAATTATTGATAATGCCATGAGTTTCAATGTGAAAAATTTGGTGGAATTATGTAAAGACTATGGGATTGAATTGACCTATGCTTTGAACTACAATCCTCAAGGGAATAAACAAGAAGAATCAAGTAATAATAACTTGCTCAAGATCATCAAACAAACATTGGAAGCAAATAAGAAGAAGTGGGGTGAACACCTAAAGTTTAATTTATGGGTTAAATAGATCATGCCTAAGAGAGATAAAAAAAGAATCCCTTTTGAGATTATTTATGGAGCTCAATCAGTTTTACCTATGGATTTACAATTGCCCACCTATCATCTCATGAAACAACTAGGGGATGGTGAGCAGATCAACCAATATGAAAGTAGGATGAACCAGATTATTAGGCTCAGTGAAATTCAAAGATAAGATCATAAAAGACACCTCAATTTTAAATAAAATTTGAAAAAAATATTTGATAGGAAGGTCACTCCAAGAACCTTCTAGGTAAGTGATATAGTTCTACTTTGGGATAACAGGCATGAGGATAAAAGAAATCTTGCCAAGTTTGATTCTTTATGGATGGGTCCTTATTCCATTTACTATCATATTGAGGAACATACTTTCTTCTTGAGAGATCTAGATGGTAGAATACTAGAGCTACCAGTCAATGGTAAACATTTAAAACAATTCCTTAATTGAGCCTATTTGAAACTGTGTACCATATTGTATAGTGTTTTATTACTTTATCCTTGTTTTGCTTTGTTGTCACTCGACATTGGGCCTTTTTTTATATTTTCTATTTGTTTTATTTTGTGTATTCATTTATAGATCCTCCTAATCTATTTTTGTCAAGTTTTTGATATTTTTTTGAGCCTTCATGAATGTTTGCTAAAAATTTGTGCATCTTGACTCTATGACCGAATGGATTGGCACTAGTCTTACATTTTGGGATTTTTTACACACGCACAAGGGGTATACATCCCCAAGCAAGAGTCAGTGTTAGTGCCTAAAATTGCATTGAAGCAATTGGGCCCTTGTTAAGTGTAAATGATTATGTCCTGAGCCCATCTTCCATATCCAAGTGTTCCTTTGGAAGGTCAAGTTCATGTAAAAATTGGCTAAGTACTAACCTAATATTTTCTTGGTGAATGTGCCTTCCCATTAGACTTTTCTAGGATTTTTGCATGAACACAATATCTAAAAGAAATAGGTCTTTGGGTTATTTATCTCAAACAAAAAGTTTTAAGACTTATTGTTGTCAGACATTTTGTTTGCTACAAAAGTTCTAAAGGAATTTAATGTCTTGTTTTTCATCAGGATATGTGTTTCACAAAAAAATTGAAGGGTCATTTGTTTTGAACATTTTGTTTGTGGCAAAAACTCTAAAGGGATCTTGCCCTTTAGGCATTTTACTCATGTAAAAATATTGAAAGAAATGTAAGGACT
This sequence comes from Torreya grandis, assembly GCA_037957365.1. Classification (NCBI taxonomy): domain Eukaryota; kingdom Viridiplantae; phylum Streptophyta; class Pinopsida; order Cupressales; family Taxaceae; genus Torreya; species Torreya grandis. The sequence goes on from JARHVA010000941.1 coordinate 3,593,012, forward strand.
TATTTATTTAAGCCAAAGTGTCTACAGAAAGTCCAAAGGGTCGTTTTACCTTTGTAAAATCCCTGAAGTGTCTTTTCCTTCAAGTATTTTTCCTTTGCAAAGTTTTTGAAGGGTCATTTTGTCTTTAAAAAATACCTGAAGGATCAATTTTTTGGGCATTTTTCCCTTACAAAATTATTGAAGGGAACCTTTAAAATTTTTAAAAGGGACTTTCAAGAGATATAAAGGACCATTCCAAAAGTTTGAAGGGAAATTATATAGGGCAAGTGCCCTTAGCAAAACTTTTGAAGGGCATGTTGAAATGGCTGAAGGGCACTTTTAGTATATTTTCTATGGAGAAGAAGTCTTATTTTCTTTGGGAAATTTTCCCATGCAAAAAGTTTAAAATAATTGCATTTATTAGGGAAAAGTACCAAGTTCAATTTCTATGGGAAATTGTTTTAAACAAAATGTCCAAAACAATTGTCCTAATGAAGATAGAAGGAGATAAGTCTTAGTTCTTTCAAAAAAAGTGCAAACATCTAATTATTTTAGTAAAAGTGCAAAATACCAATTTCTTCAAGGAAATTATTTTTTTTAAAATGTCTAAAATAATTATTTTGATGAAGGAAAAAATCTGAAGAGCAAATTCCTTCAGGCATCTTTCTCATGAAAAAGGTCCAATCAAGCCCAATTATTACATAAAAAGTGTGAAGTTAAAATCCTTTGGGGAAATTGTCTTGAATAATTTATTTGAGATAATTGTCCTAAAATAATTCTTAAAATAATTATTGTGGGAAAATTATACTGTATAAAATCCCAAAGTAAAAGTGTTAAGGATACATAAAATCCAAAGAAAAAAGAACCAAGAAGAAAATAGGGATGTAGAAGACAAAGGACCCACTAACCAAATTTCTATGGAATAAAATCTTTGAAGAAATTTTTGAATTTTAAATATGACAGTCTCATTGATGTCTTTTGATAGGTGCATAGATGTCAACTTTAAGCCATGGCAAGTAGCTGTTGGGATTCAAATGTTCTAAGATGGTCACATGAACATGAATTTTAGACCCCATGAAGTAGATATTTTTTTTCAAATGAACGTATATCAAAAAACACAAATTTTCATATAGTAGGATGATTTGACAATGCATGATCAAAGTTGAATAGTCAAAGGAACCCAAGACAAGCACAAGTGTGACAAGTGTTGAACTCATGGGGTATGATTTAAAGATATAGCACATTCTTAGAGATTGATGGTATGTGTTCAAATGTACAAAATCTAATCTATGAAATGTATTAAGTTAATAATTTTCAACAAACACCAAAGTAAATGTGGGATTACTAATTGGTAAGAGTGTGTTAGCCTAACAAGATTGACAGAGCAGGATATAGAGAGCCTGTAGAGCTATCAAGTGGGACCATTTTAGTACAAGACTTATAAATAGCCAATAATGCTCCAACCCTGGGATCATGATCTGATGGAATGCATTTGCTTATCCTATCTAGATTTAATATTGTGTAGCTAATGTTGAAAATTTGAGGACCCTATGAGCAAATACAAAAATGACAAATGGCATGGTTATGTGCCATAAATTATAAATTAAGCATCTCATGAAAGATCTATGACTCATATTTTCTCAAGAAAGGATGATCCAATGATGTGAGCTAAGGTGGAATTTTCAAAGGGGTTACATTATATGAAGAAGTGACATGTGTTTAGATTAGAGCCAATCAATCAACTTAGTCATTGTTAGGCCCCACAAATTCCTAGTTAGATCCAATGTAGCATGTCAAATGTCAATGTGTGGTAAGCTTTGGTTTACAAGATAAAATTGATAGCTCTGTCATGGATGTGGAAATAATTAAAAGTGTAAGAAAATGTCTAACTACCATTTTAGAGTATATTATCTTAACAATCACATATCTTTTCTATTTTCATCATGTTGGAGTTGTCTAATTTTAATTATCACAAGGTAATGGGATTACCTTAGCATGCACAAAGAAGAGATTTCATGTCCAAAAGTTTCCATGATTTTCAATCAATCAACAAGAGATCATTTCAAGATAGTTTGTACATAAGGATAAAATCTATTTAGCTCTTCAAATGATTTTCTCCCTCTAGCTATGCATATGAGAGGTTAAGAGCATGTTCAAGTAGTTGCATATGATGAAAAATAGTTGTTTGGGCCTCCAATATGAAGTTCACCATCCAAGTCACTAGCATATTTAGTCAAAAGATTAAAATTTTGTTTCAAATCTTCATCATTCCTTGCAAAGGTAGTTTCAACAATGATTCTTTTCTTGTAAGTGGATGAGGATCTTAAGCATGGAAAAGGACATATTCTATTTGGAAGTATCTCAATAGACTTGAAGGCTTGTTATACAATTTTTCAAGTTACGACCCATAGTTATATATTTAAAAATGTATAAATAGGGGTTTTATCCTCCATTCTAGTGTTGTTGCTTGTTGTTAGTTTTTATAGGTCATTATTTTAGGCATTCATTTTTTCCAAGTCTAGGTTTTACAAAAATAATTTGGGATCAACTATTGTGTGTAGATCTTGTCTCCCTTGTTAAGGTGGTTGTATCTGTATAGCCATAATAAATATTTGAGAGCATGTTTGTGTCTCCCTTGTCAAAAGAGTAATCTCACCATGCTTGTCCCCATGGTAGCATTTTGAAGTGTTGATGTTTATAATATTTATTTTCAAGTTAGTGGAAAACATTTGTGGTTATTTATTATATCCTATTAATGAAATGTGATAATATGTTTTACAATTTCTATTAATTAGATATTTGGGTTTGTGTTCATTATTGGTTGTCATTTTGAGCATGTACCTAGGTTATAAATCCCTTTCTGTAGTTATATTTGGAAATGTGTTGTTGAATACCTTTTAAGGGCACCTTATGTTCATGAATTTAGTAGGAAAAAGTATTTGATATTCTAGTTTTAGTGTATGTTCTAGGGTTTCAGGGATCATTTAGTGTTTTCCATTATCTTGTGTTTGAATTTTTTCTATGTCTTTAATAAGAAATATTATCACGAAGCACTGCCAAACACACTATTGTTTGGAAGCCACTAGGATGCTACCCTCCATTTTATAATTATCTAACCTATCTTACCTCATTCCACCCTATAAATAACACACCATTTGTATATTATAAGTGTTATTTTCCTTGAAAATGCATAATATACCACTTATTTGGAATGTGATTTTAATTTGTGCTTTAAATATTAGCATTGTAGTCTTTTTTCGACCCCCTTTGATTTTTAAGATTCTTCAAAGTGAAAATTAAAATCACAATTTAATCTATATTTAGTAGCTTATGCATAAATTAGAGTATTCATATATTTCATGTGACAAACCTTCATGGGTGATGTGTGAAAAATTGGTTATTCTCTTGTCATATGTGTTCCTTGTGCTGAAATTCCCCATGGAGAATGAATTTCAAAATCTCTCCATGTGAGCAAGTTAGCCCATAGGTCCTCTCACCTTGGTTCAGGTAGATTCAAAAATAGTAGGGAGATAACCATCTATAGGTTCCTCTCATTAATTTTATACATTTGGTCTAATATTTATGTGAAACCCTTCCCCATCTATAATGACATATTAACAAATTTTATATCATTTCTTTCCATTTTCTCTCAAGTGTGCAAGACTTAGTGTATGAGGTATACGACTGGGAACCAAGAACTTCTTAAGATAAAAGTTTATACATCAAGAGGTCATAATGGAGCATGTGCCAACTTAGGATAAAAGTATAGACATATTCACCTAACCTCTTTCAAAGGAACAATTTGAGGATCTAAGATAGAAGTTGGGAGTGGTGGCTCCTACATCACATCAATAGATCCTCGTGATAGGGCATGATTCCAAGGGAAGTCTCATATAAGCTTTGTTCATCCATAGAAGAAGAGAGAAAAGGAAAGTTAGGTATTCATAATTTTGAAAATTTCTAATCAGTTGATGGTTGTATATGCTTTGATAAATTCCTTTATCTGATAAAGGTGGAGAAAAAATTGGACAAACATTGAGAAAGTTAGATTCCCTTTGCCATTGATGTTAAAGAGGAGAAAAAGTGCAAATTCTCTTTGTAAAAGGAGTAGAAAAGGTGTCCAAATTAAGTTTTTACAAAAGTGCCATGAAGAAAAATTTCAAATGCTCTTTGTAAAATTTGGAAAGAGTAGAGCATGTGTCCAAGTTGAGATTAGGCAAATGTTCCATTTCCTAAGGGGGAGAATGTTTGGTATGAATAGTTTCAGCTCAAGTTTATCAAAACCCAATGTGATCAATGCTAGATAAGGATCAAAGTATTATAATATCAGATCATTTATTTTTCCACCAATGATAAAGGGGGAGATTGTTGGAAATATTATTGTCACTAATGTCAAAAGGGAGATTATTAGCATTATGGATTTCATTTATGTTCATAGATGAGTATGGTGATTTAAGGATGTGTAAGGGATCCTATAAGAGGTCAAATATGAGTGGAGTGACTATGTGTA